>JAVTVY010002016.1:0-33431 GCA_036873755.1 Hanleya hanleyi
ATGGGATATAGGTATACATCTGGACTAAACTTCTTTTATCAGGTAAGCTTGTCATAAAATGAGAGAGAGAGAGAGAGAGAGAGAGAGAGAGAGAGAGAGAGAGAACATTTCAATCTGCCAATTTTCGAGATGAAAATTTTTTCTTGACGAAATAGAAATGAACGCGAATCTATATTCTACAAAACATTTTTTCTTGACGAAATAGAAATGAACGCGAATCTATATTCTACAAAACACCAGAAAATATTAGCGTAGGTGAATTTTTTAGACTGTTTTGTGCTTTCATCGAAAGTGAAAACACATCTCGAAAAGTGTGTAGCAGTGTCGATATAAATCTTCAACCTAGATGTGAAAATAGATACCGGGGCATAAATTAGAGAGAGCATTTCAGTACACCTCAAAAAAATGAAACATGGACGGTATCCTTCATCTCGAAGGGTGCGCAAGTTCGATTCTTGCTTTCATTATGTGAGTATGTGTTGGACATGTGATCTTTAAATTTTATTATCACCAGACTAGCAGGGTAGGATGTGGGTTTCAGGAGTTCACCGGGTGTGACAATTTCTTTATAATGATTTGTGATAAAAGCGGGTAAACCCTAATGTCAAAATCTCCTTGAAGGTCACGGAGATGTCGATTTATTGCTGATCAGCTGATTTCCAGGACAGACAGACATTATTTCGGCTCTTTTCTCTTCGAAATTCTTGTCATTTGCTCAATACAAATAAATATTTAAATTGACTCTGAGTTTTCTGTTGGCATTATTTCAGCAATATTATGCACTAATGGGTTTTATCATTCTTTTCCATTCATGGAATTTTTACAGTTCCACAGTGTCACAAAACAACAATAATGCCTCACACACACAAACAAGCCGCCATCTTGAATACGACCACCCCTAACCTAGAAAAACAAGCCGCCATCTTGAACATATGCAAATGAAGAGGGGGGAAAAACCCATCACACACACACAAACAAGCCGCCATCTTGAATACGACCACCCCTAACATACAAAAACTAGCCGCCATCTTGAAACCGACCACCCCTAACCTAGAAAAACTAACCGCCATCTTGAATCAACACCAATCAACCCTAACAAGCCGCCATCTTGAAACCGACCACCCCTAACCTAGAAAAACTAGCCGCCATCTTGAATAATCAACACCAATCAACCCAATAACCTCATTTGCATAGACTCACGCAGGCGCATACACTCACGCATCAATCACCTCATTTCCATATTCTACTCCTCATTTACATACACTCACGCATGCGCATACACTCACGCATGCGCATACACTCACGCATGCGCATCAATCACCTCATTTCCATATTCTACTCCTCATTTACATACACTCACGCATGCGCATACACTCACGCATGCGCATACACTCACGCATGCGCACACATACAATCACACCTCATTTCCATAAATACTCCTCATTTACATTGACTCACGACATGCGAACCCCCCCTATGCCAACCCAATTATTCACTCCGCGCATGCGCAGTGAGGCGCTATTCCCTCCAAATCAATCCTCCCTACTACTAATGACTCCCTCAGGGCCGTCCCGGTCCGTTTGCAGGCCTATCTATAGAAGTATGCACCATATGACCCCGATATAATAATGTATAACGCCAAAACATCATGTTTTGCAGTTGCTTTCGCTCCAAAGTAATATGACAAAAGTGATATTCCCATGGCGGCCATTTTATTTTTTTCGTTCCTAGTGAGATGTCGATAACGAGTATTTTAAGTTTCTGAATACTTATATACGTGATAGAAGTATGAAGAGGTGGATTCGAAACCTTAACACTCCCAAGAGCAGACACCCTGGACAACATTGCATTTGAAACGGGCCGAAATCTGAAATGTATATGTAATATTCTGATAGTGGCCATTTGGAAAACGCGCCCTAGCGGCTGTCTCCCGCCGTTCAGCGCTTATTTCAAAGATAATGCCTCAAAATACCAAAATTTACATTCAAACCTAATTCTGCTCAAAATTATCAGGGGGTCCCAGAAGGTTACTGCTCGTCTGTTATCGGTGCCCCCTATCTCAGCAGTAGCGACCTTCGCTTTATGTTTTCAAGACTTATAAATGACAAATTGGATATTAGATATATTGCCAGGAACTGTTGCAATATTTTTTATAGGAATAGAAAGGACATACGCTTTGGCAAAGCTGACGATATAATTAAGACTAGCGCTAAATGGATTGGATTGGATTGGATTTTTATTTGGGCACTCCATCGTTCTACGAGTAATTGCCGGCAAACGAAGAGACGCGATGTGGCGCATGCCCAGGGAACTTCCGGGCAATGGCTGACATCGAGTGTCCACAGTCGCTATACTTGTGGTAACAGTATTTTGCAAAACGAGATAAATATGCCAGGGTAAACGCTCGGAATTTTGCTGATGGTAACCAGCTTTTATTTGCACTTCTTATTACATTGTGTGTAATTAAATCACCGATCATGAGAAGTCTACTCCTGCTTTTGTTTACGGTGGCTGGATTATGGACGAAGGTCGGTGGATTTTGTGCATCGTCTCGGATTCTGCAAGAAATCACGGGTGAGAAGAGCAAACTACAAACATTGTATATCATGATTTTTTTTGTTTAAGTACTACAGTAAGAAAATTAATCTATATACGAGTATTTCATTATCAAGATCGCAACAAGGCGTTAGCTGGCAAAGTATCGGTTCTAGGCTACTATCGTTTCACGAATTCAGTATTTATAGTACGGACTCTCCCTCGAGTCAATTCTACTGGTACAAACCTCGCCAGTGTGTAAACACCACCGTGTTGTTTCCCATCCATGTATACTTAAGCAAGATGTTAAACCCGGTTTCTGTAATGCGAACCACATGGTTCTCGGTGGCTGCCAGTTTACGCTGCGCAGTTCTTCATCGAGGTTGATGTGATACACCTATGTATGCTTACTCTGCCCACTCTAGATTAAATGTCAGCGTAGCATCTCTTCCGTTTAGTATATCATATTGAGAATTTGAAGCCAAAATAAATACCTTCCCAAAGTATCCCAATAATATTCGCGTGGTTCGACAAAACATTCTATATAAATGAATAAAAACTAATAAATCTGGACTACCTTTTATGAAGGCTCAGAATGTCGTGGCTAATTGTGTCTCTTTTCTATCGAAACTAAGATGGACACTTATATTCAAGGCGAAGAAAAATGTCACAACTGGGATAGAAGATAGGAACCGGACACTCTTAGCCCCGGGACATTCTAAACCACCAGAAGTGATCTGCTGCACGTGCGTTGTAGAATATGAAAAATTCCAGTATTTTCTACGCAAAAGGTCTGCCTGACCACTCAATTAATATGCGCATAATGTTTTCATCGTATATTTGATACATTGTATATGGAATCATATTTGGTTCTTTCTGCTACTCAAATGAACCGGAAATGAAGCAAAGAAATACGGGTACAGAACCAATATTGATATAATGGTTCAACATGGAACCATTATGGTGTAACAGTACGCTCATATACCAGCTTGTTTCACCACGCCCCTTACTCTCCTTGTTCCCAAGGAGACGTAATGACACGAGCTGTATACGAGTGTAGATTTAACAGCGGAGAGAACCATTTGCGAATTCTCCATAATGGCATACCGTCATTTTGTTCCTTGAGGAAAGATGTTTCCCTGCGTGGAAAACACAGCTTTGTGTATAAATATATTCCCTTAAAATTATAATAATTATACTCATTGCGTTTAAATTTCAGAGTTCGGAACAATCGTGCGTTATTGTGAATGGCGAGGTGTAGCTATCTTACCAGGAAGTGTTATATTTGATAAAGAAAGCTGCTTGAAAGTCTCCTGCTCGGAGTTTGGACTCAAGGCATGTGGGTAGGTATAGATAACTCACGAGGGTAGTATATAAAACACTGACATAACATTGGGGTGAGGGCGCAAGTGTAGACACTGTGTGGTATGACGTTTGAGATGTTGGGTGTAAAACGTACGTACAACCGTTTATGCGTACAGCCAATCAACATCAAGGTTTGACGTGACCGCGATTGACGTCATTTGTAGTACTAGAGACCAAATATGAACATGCGCACTGCAGAATGTAAGCGTATGTGTGAGGCAATCTCAGTAAACTCAGATATAATATCACGGAATATTATATCTGAATTCAGCCCTATATAAATCCCGTGCGAGTTGAAACTACTCTTGTTAGCCAATCAGATGGATAGCTGGTTGTAACTATTTCAAAGTCACGCCCACAGTAATTACACACGGTAGCTCGTGGTATAATATATAAACATTACCCTGAAACAGTTTCCAAATATGGCATCATTTTCAGACAGGGTCCGTAAACATCAAAGAGTTTACTCCCGCCGAAATGTCTGGCTTTGTTAGGAGTAGAAAATATCAAAAGATTGTGCCGTGCGAAGATGTTAATCCCCTTGAAGTAAACGTCAATCATTGTCAGAGCGAAACGGTTGAAATGGTCGTGATTGGCTTATTATGGGATCTCGTACAATATCGGCGAACATTTCGCACGATGTTTTCATAGCGTTACGTATAAATGGTATTCCCCTGATTTACCATCTTGGTTTATCTAGATTGATGTGTAAGGTTGATAAGTGTTTATGAACTTTGAATATCAACTTTCCTATTTCATAGTTTTCTAATGTTATACGTGTAGAACCGGAATGTGATTGATGGAGGATGATTGCTGGATTAACCAAACATTTATAATGGTTAATAAAGTTTAAGTAACTAATCAGTCGACGATGGAGGCTAAGGTTTAGTTTTCCGTCTGCAGCAGCGTTTCCTAAAAGGTTTGAAATGCTTCATGCATGGTCAGCAGATTATGGGCTCTGTCAGTTTGATAAGTTTCATCCATGACTCTGGGTACGGTAGTATGTGTTTCTTATGAAGCAAGATATATACCCGGGTCACCCATTGGATGTCGTCCAAGACGACGTTATAAGAGGACAACGCATTCGTTGAGGTAGATTCAAGATTCAAGATTTTATTGTACGAACACCAGATATGGCAGAGTACAAGAGTAAATAAAATCAGTAGAACAGTAAAATACTGAAATGCAAAACAGAAGCACATGTAATCTATATACATGAACGCGTATATCTGAACGTGAATATAGCTTTGGTAAAGAACAGTCACTAGCTATCATTTCTGTACCATTTCAGGAGTGTTGAACACACTGTATTAATTATTGTTGGACTATCACGGCATGACATTATGAAAATAAATTTATTAGCAGTTGTTAATTTCATGAAAGCCGGATATTCTCTTACCACATACTGAAATAGTACATATCGACTATCTGCAAATTTTTTGCAGGACATTACAAAATGCATTTCATCTTCAACAATATTACATTTATTACATAGCCGTTGTTCGACAGGAGTAATAGGTCTAGTATGCCTTCCGGTCTCAATTGCTAGTCTGTGGTCGCTGCAGAGCTGCATCTGCGGTTCCAGCTTGGTCTAGGGTGGTGTCGAGAATATCGACGATTCTTCTTATCGTAAGGCTAAATAAATCATATCTTTGGTGTTCATGATGGTGAACGTCTCTGGCCCGGACGTGGGCTTTTATTCTGAATGGTCTAAATGATGACGTAATGTTCCTTGTAGCACAGTAACGCTCGTTCACACCTGTCTTAACGCCTCGATGCCCCAGAGCCAGAGCCCAGAAGCTTTGATTGGTCTAATTGATCACGTGTTGTTCGGTGGGCGGTTGTCTTAACCCGTCTAAGCGGATAAAAGAATTAGGAAGCATCTCTAATGACGGTAAACTATTAGCAACATATTTAACAACAGAGAGGGGTAAAAAGAGAACGCAAACTCAATACATAGCAATTAATCAATAGATAATAAGACATTCGAACATGATGTATACTTTCCCATCCACAAACCATTCCTATAAAATCTACACTAATCATAACTATATACGAAATTTCAATACATTTATACAAGATTGAGTGAGTTGAGTGAGTTGAGTGAGTGAGTGACTGAGTCTTCAACTTTCTATATCAGCAACAAATTATATATTATCATTCCGATTCGACACTGTCCAACTCGTATTCCACACCGCTCAATTCCTCAAATATGTTCTTTCTTTGTATAATGTTTCGTTTATTCGTTCCTCATAGTTAATATTGCTTAGACTCTGAAGCTGACTGACCGTCTTCATAATTTCGTTATAAATATAGTCACTTTTTAGCATATGACAATTGTCCTGAAACCTGGTGACGTCGGCTCCCTACATCCATGACAATAAAATCCTATCCCTTGATGCAATGCAGGCCCCAACATCCATGACAATTAAAATTAAATGGCTGGTGGAGATCTTGATACAATTCATTAAGCCTGTTACCTTCCTCATGTAATATGACATCAACTTAATTGCCAGCGCGAGGTCCCTGGACTGGCACAGTCGGAAGGCAGCGTCAATTTGGTTAATCGGGTTACATATAGGACTTCACGCCTTGCGGAACATTGACAATGGCAATTAACTTGGTTTGGTGTTGCATAAGCGTTGTTAGATTTCTGGATAAGTGTTCACGTGTCATGCAAATAAATGAATACACGATTCATCACGTGACCGAGAGAGATATAATACATCATCAGGGTTTGGGACCAACACTATATAAAGTCTATTCCAATAGTTCATCGCATCGAGTCAGTTTTGTTAGACTTTCGTAATGTTCCCATATGGCTCGACTGTTCATGTAATATTTTACGACAAACGTCCTTTCCATAAGCACCCACTATCAGCAAACATCCAACGTTAATAATCGCTTTTTCAAATACAGAATTCGTCAGCTTTTTATAGGCTGCTAATGAATTCACGACTTCTGTATAAGCATCTCTTATGTATCGTCGTCGCAATATGGATATCCTTCAGTAGTTAATATCATCTTCGTTCAACAAGCCAATTTCTACGGTCACGCTCTGACAAGGTTAGGGTCAACCCATACGTTCGTATACAAGACTTTTTAACGAATATTTCATAATTCCGGTAGTGAAATGAATCTTTTTGGCGAAAAAATATCCGTATAATGCCGCTTCAAATCCTGAAATAGTTAGAATTTTATAACATGCAAAACATTTCCTGATATTTCACTTTTAGCTAAAAAGTGACTATGCGTGGATTCAGGCAAAAATTCTACTTTTATTTCCATTTTCTCACATGTAATGGTATGCTTGCACCTACTGACCAAACTATGCGCGTAAGAATTTCATCATCGGCAAAATTATTTTGTAGAAGTTACTCACAAAATCAATTTTTCTGCCGAACTGTGCGATTTTTAATTTAACGAAATTTCTAAAAGTACGATCCTGAAATGAATTATTTGACGCATATTTTCATGTTACTGATTAATTATTGGTAGCAAGGTTTCAAAGAAAATACACCGGGAAAGAAGCAAAACTTGTGCGTTTTTTTGAAATGAATTAATTTATGGAAACCCTGGATGTGAACTCGTCAATGTTTTTGTCAGAGATGCGAATAGATATCAGTGTCATATTTCAACTATCAATATATCATTAAAAGTGCACTCGATCGTGGTAATATCAGATATTGATATACCGAACTGTGACATTTGGTCCCAACAGCTGACCTTGTCGAAGTGGGAACGCAGAAATTGGTTTGAAAAGGTATTGTAGTAGTGGACGATGCTCTTCCTCGGTCATTCAATCCTGTTTGATTACCATGCTTAGCTAGATGATTCTGCCAAGCGATATCTTTGTCGATGTCTAAATCTCAATCTTCAACCTTGTAAGGTTTTTGTATGTCAGTCGTGTGACTGTCCTTAGCGTGCGGGATTATAACGTTGAGCCCATTCTGCATAAGTTTCTTTCCCATATGGAATAATACGAGGAGGTAGTGTAAATACATGATGGTATTTATATGACGATTGCATGGAATGTATAAGTACCGGTATCGTATTTGTTTCTATGATGCAATAATGGTGTAATTATATGCTTGATAAATGATGATTATAAATAATTATAAAGGCACTGTTGGAAAGTCATTATAAGTAGTCATGGGGTTGTGGTGATGCAAAAAAAGAGAATAAAATAATTTATCAGGGTATCGGTAAAAGTCATCACGGTCCATATTCAGCACTCGCCTGGTTGAGAAACGGATTTCCTGCCGCATTGTTGCTAAATTATATTCTAATGTACAACCTGGTTGTTTGTCTTGACCAATTCCTCTTTTCTTGCAGATTCGGGATCAATACAGGAACGATGAGAGGTCCCACAGGATGTCGAGCGGTAGCAGACGGATGTCAGGCCAGATTCATCAGAGCAGATGACCCCACACAACACTGCCACTTTCCTGAACAATAACGAACAATGGAACTACTAAATTACAATTACGGGTGTTTCTGGAATTTGTGTGGTATTTTTGCCGACGAGGACATTCACCGCCGGGAACAATATTATAAATAATTGGAAACAGCAAATAAAATATAGGGGAACACTCATTCTCGTAAACAATATTTAATTTCCTTATGTGGTGATTCAAGATATATTTGCATACACAAAGGCGAACAGACTTTCTGGGGTTATATGCTGATCACCGAGTCTGGAAGCAACATTTCCGAAAAATACTGGAAACATTATATTTTCGTACAATACTGGAATTAAAATATTTTCAAACAATACTGGTCAGCGCGTAAAACAACTCCAAAGGTAAAATAACATTAAGTGTGACATTAAACCAAATCCTTCCTCTTCAAACCATACACCTTACAGTATTGTTCTTGAAAGTGGACTATCTTGGAATCCATGATACATTGGTATATGGTACTGAGTACATATGTATATTTGTTATGCACTTTCATTTCACATAGCAATCGCTTATCATGAACAATATGGGGGCGAATCAGTGTTGTTGATCTTGTGAAATTTAATCCATATCACAGGAATTGATAAAATCGCGTTGTTACACTCATAAATCAACCTGGTTCTCCACGTCGCTACTCGGCACACTATTAAAACAATCGTTCTTCAAGCGAAATGGATTTCTACCAGGAATCCTATGAAAAAGATCAATAAAGAACGGTCTTAAATGTGAGAGAACATTTTTTGGTTATGTAGACACACTAGGTAAACTCATTTGATTCTGTTTTGAACCATTTAGGTTAAGTCATTCCCAAGTGGAAAGTTGGGCAGTAGACACGCCTCTTGGATGGTTCTTTATTGAACTTGTTCACACGGTTTATGTATAGAACCATTTAGGTTGAGTCATTCCCAAGTGGAAAGTTGGGCAGTAGACACGCCTTTTTGATGGTTCTTTATTGAACTTGTTCACACGGTTTATGTATAGAACCATTTAGGTTGAGTCATTCCTAAGTGGAAAGTTGGGCAGTAGACAAAGTTCCTCTTGATGGTTCTTTATTGAACTTGTTCACAATGGTTTATGTATAGAACCATTTAGGTTGAGTCGTTCCCAAGTGGAAAGTTGGGCAGTAGACACGCCTTTTGATGGTTTTTTGCCGAACTTGTTCACACGGTTTATGTATAGAACCATTTAGGTTGAGTCATTCCCAAGTGGAAAGTTGGGCAGTAGACAAGTCTTCTTGATGGTTCTTTATTGAACTTGTTCACACGGTTTATGTATAGAACCATTTAGGTTGAGTCGTTCCCAAGTGGAAAGTTGGGCAGTAGACACGCCTTTTTGATGGTTTTTTATTGAACTTGTTCACACGGTTTATGTATAGAACCATTTAGGTTGAGTCATTCCCAAGTGGAAAGTTGGGCAGTAGACACGCCTTTTTGATGGTTCTTTATTGAACTTGTTCACACGGTTTATGTATAGAACCATTTAGGTTGAGTCATTCCCAAGTGGAAAGTTGGGCAGTAGACAAGCCTTCTTGATGGTTCTTTATTGAACTTGTTCACACGGTTTATGTATAGAACCATTTAGGTTAAGTCATTCCCAAGTGGAAAATTGGGCAGTAGACACGCCTCTTTGATGGTTCTTTATTGAACTTGTTCACACGGTTTATGTATAGAACCATTTAGGTTGAGTCATTCCCAAGTGGAAAGTTGGGCAGTAGACAAGCCTTCTTGATGGTTCTTTATTGAACTTGTTCACACGGTTTATGTATAGAACCATTTAGGTTAAGTCATTCCCAAGTGGAAAGTTGGGCAGTAGACAAGCCTTTTTGATGGTTCTTTATTGAACTTGTTCACACGGTTTATGTATTGAACCATCACTCTTGAAGAACCCATTTCTGGGTGAGCATAACACCAGGCTGTTTGATGAGTGTAACCTTTGGTATTATCTTATTCTGTTATAAACGTCCATACGCAGCCTTGCTGGATTTTACCAGAGCATATCGAATGGCTTGTCGCCTTATGGCGATTTACTCGATACACGTCAAACGGTTTTCAAGATTGCTTTACTAATAAGAGTGAACCGTATGAAACATGTGGAGAAATATAAAAAAAATATCGAATTCTGACTGACAATTCCCTTGCAATGGCCAATTGTTGCAAGAAAAACAGACGACGGGTGCAGGTGCAGGTGGTCACTAGTTAATACGCCACTGTCGCGTATAGACGTTTAAGTTGTAGTTGCCTTTACTACAGCCGAGATTGTCCTATGTAACCTTCTGATCTCATGTTTTATCAGCCTACCACCTGTTGATATTTCATGGTGTGTATTGCTGAATATCACGTGATCAAATTATTACATGGACCAATGGAAACACTTTTTGGGGTTCATCCCACGATGCTCTGGGACAAGAAACCCTGCCTTACTTTCGTTTCAAGTGTATATTGTTGGCAGCTGAAACGACTTGATAATTTGTCTATTTTCGTTTTCATTGTTTAGATATGGATATAGCAATATTTTAAGAAACATACCCACTTGAAAGAGCTGGGACAACAGTGTGCCAACCGTCTTTTGGCATTGACTCTACATCTTTCCCAGGTCTCTCTGGAGGAACAATTTCAAAGGAGATGGTACGATAAACCAGCATTTTGGCCTGTACGGTTGAAATCTAAAAAATAAAATGTCCTAAAAATAATTGTGTTTTAATGTAACGGCAATATATGAAAGTTCTAGCTCGATAGCGTTATGATTATAGTTATGACATGAAATTGAAATCCGCAGTACGTGCTATTCCGTGGAGAAAAAGGGTTTAAATCGAGTCATTCAAACACACATTTACACACGAAGGACCACTTGTACCGAGCAGATTTGCCAGCAGTGAAGAGAGACCTGGGAAATATATGAAGTCGATGCCCAAAGAGGGTTGACACACAGTTGTACCGGGGGCGGCGGCGGGGGGGTCTCTGATTGGTGGACAACCAGACCATATAGGCATATTCTCAGACTAATCATGTAATAAAGATAATTATAAAATATTCTCACAGAACCATATCTGAAATATCTGTTCGTTTGTGTTTCGAACCAATTCAACAAGTTTGGTGAAAACATTCTGCATATTACAATTCCTTGACAGTATGTTGTGTTAGGATATATCTCCTAAAATCAAGATTGCACATGCCGCCTACAACGTGTGATTGGATACACTCATTTATTATTAATAACCGCAAAAACACTGATAAACTACAAAGGTATCTTAAACACGTTTAATTATTCTACTGTATTATTATCCACGTAATAAGATGTAAGCCTTCAAAGTTAACATTATAAAATGTCGTCGTTTCACACACGCGCCACATTCGAGTGGAAGATAAAATGAACAAGTATATCACAAGGAATCATGTGTAAAAAACACAGAAACTTGAGGCTGGTCAGTTAATAATTATGATATCATAATTAATAAATATACCCTCCCCAAACTCTCTGAATGAAAAGAAGCTTAAGAGACATCGTAAAACAATGCGATTCATCGTTTGAATATAAGTTTTTCTACTCTAATTTCCTACATCGAACATTGATCATTGCAACTCGTCTCTCGGTCTCTTGAATCATGTAAATCCGTTTTTGAATAACACCATCTCCCGCTCGTTTCAACACCTCTCGCAGAGCGTAACTGATGTGAGTGGAAGTATTCGTTTTTGAAGGATGCTGGCCTTGTGGCAATGCGCATGTCAGGATGGTTAAACACTCACTACCGACCATTAAAATCGAGAGAAATTGACCAAATGATCTACTTCCGTTCGCCTTTATCTGCGAGAGGCGTTGAAACGAGCGGGAAATTAAGCGTTTTCAATAACACAGTTACGTGATTAAATGAGACCGAGAGAGACTTTGGAATGTTCAGACGTTTCAATGGAGGGCCTTGTACAATACCAACTGTCCAACCAGATTCCTGGATTGTCACTTCTTGCTTGTCGAGTTTGGACCAATTAGCCTATCAACTGACAGAATTGCCACTTCCTGTATACCTTCTGGCTCTATTGTGAAGGTCCTCCATGAAATGGTCAAGTTTCCATTTCCGGAAACCCGCCGGAAACCTATTGGAAACTGTGTCGCTACAGTTTCCGGCGGGTTTCCGGAATTGGAAACTTGACCATATCACACAGTGTAGATGTAGTAAATTAGGAAAGAAAAACTAGTATTCAAACGATGAATGACCGTTTTATGAAGACGACGCGTGTTCCCTTTCAGAATAGGAGTTGAAGATATACTTATTAGCTATCATATCATTATAACAACTGACCAATCCCAAGCTCATGTTGAGGGAGGATTTACTTATTAAGTATGATATCATAATTAATAATTTACAAGCCGCAAGCTCATGTGACAAAACACGTTTAACTTCAATGAACCCACTCACTTGTAGTTGTGTCTTTTTTGCGCATTTTCAAGGTTCTACGCCACAAGTATTCGTACAATTTCAAAGGAATTTCCTTTTGCAACGTACGTTTTCTTGTAGATAATATTGTAAACATGACCTAATGGTGTCTTAGTGTTGAAATGTCAACTTCCAGCTAAAATAATTCAGAGAAACTCGACACATATGTCTGACAAGTGTTTCGGTTTCCGAACTCACAGACTCGAGAATCTGGAAAATATTAACGAAATCTTTTTGATGACGTCAGAACCGTTGGATACAAGCTCACCGGAGAATTTGTGGTGAACAAAAACAAAGCTAGGGAGAGGTATGCAAACAATGGAGAGAATTTGTTTATTATTGAGCAAACATTCTTACTTTATAGTCCGTTTTATAGGCAATGTATGTTAACAGGACATATGTGGTCCAGTGCTTTGTCATGTAATATATTTAGATAACTTTCTGCGCCGCAAATACGCTATTCTGATTGAACTAACTATATTATGATAGAGGAGAAATTGCCCGCTAGACGGGCCGATACTTTGTATTTGGCCTTCATATTATATTCATAGCAACTGACAGTGGAAACTTAATTCATTCTTCCACTCTGTTAACGTGTACAACCACCCCATTTATGATAATGGGCTGGCTGATAAGAATATATGTCATTGGTTTCTGTATTACTAACACAATTATTCCCATCTGTTTCTTTATGAAAACCTTATAACCAAGAAAATTGCAGGAAAATTTGTAGCAGTACCATTCTAATTGGTGACAAACAAATTCTACCGCCTTCTTCTCGTATCATGCTAAATTCCCAGACACCTACCAAGCCCATAAGGTGTTCAAGAACAAAATAAAGCCAAGGGAAAGAGAATTGACACCCGAAAGGGCTTCGCCAGTAGTCGCTGACGTAGCCCAAGAGCTCATCAAGGGCTTTTTATTCAGGTTATATGCTACGCCCTGCACTGTACCATTATGGACAAAACAATACATTTTTTTATTAAATATAGACGTGGTAATTCTTTATGGACGACGGTCAGCTTCTGATTGTTGGATCTGTTGCCAGTATTTAGCTATCCTGATTATATTATACCGGCCGGCCTCCGTACATCATGATTTTCCAATCATAGTTGGCTGTATATATATTGGCCTCCACCAATGACTCTCCACGCCAGGTATCCTGGCTGTTCAGCTCAAACATATGAAGAATTCAGCCTACATTCCATATCATTTTTTTCGAGATACGACGAGCAGAAAAGGGTCAGTTTGTCCGACACAATCCCATCGAAATTCATAGAGTTTTCCAGATTTATCCAAACTTCCAGCTTTTTGGCAAGTTTTCCAACCATGCAGATACATTTAAATGATAAATAAATTTGCTAAAATCTGCAATTATATGTCATCCCAATTTAGAGCTGCAGTGAATATGGGAGGCTGCATGGCACTCAAACTGGGTCACATTTTTTCCTATTAAATTTTGGGAAGGTTGGGTTGATATTTTTGAGAGTTAAATATTGTATAAATATTTAAGATATTGAAAAGAAACATCAATGTTCACAGGAATTGAAGTCTGAAATACAATCTTATAAACCCCGAAACTCTGGTGGTGTTTGATCATAACATTAATTGGAAAACATTATTTGGACGATATCCAGTTGTTGAATATCATATTTGACGCTTATATTTAGCTATTAGGAGCATTCTACATACAGCACGAGTCAGCATGTACATACTCCATTAACTCCATATGATTTATCATTGATATATATTTAAATCATACACTGAAAAAAATATTCCCCCGACTATTACACCAGCGGAATATTCCTTAAAATTCATTAAGGAATATTCCGTAGCATGTTAAGGAAATTCCTTCCTTAACATGGAAATTCCATAACATGGTAAGGAATATTCCTTAGTTATGTTCAGGAATATTCCGCTGGTGTAATAGTCGGGGGAATATTCCTTAAATTTTTAAGGATTTTTTTTTCTGTGTAGGAGAATACAGTTTGGTTGACATCCAACTACTGTATGTGAGGGTCTGGTGCTTTTATTTCCATATATGCACAATGCGCCCGGATCTCCACTGACATTATGCTATATCGTACATGTATACCAGTATACACTCATAAATTTTATTCTAGGGACGAGGATTATCTACTGACTGTTGGATATGAAGCTTGTACTCGGTTATCCTGACATGTCCATTTCTACACGGACATGGTTACATGGCTTATCTGCTATATAATTAATAATCACATAAGCAAACACAATTTGGGCTTGGCCAGTCTCACTTCCCGGCACCACGGATGTTTTCACCCGTTGCAGTTACATGTACAACAATTGTGTCATCAGCAGTTGACAGGTGGCCAGCTATAATGTCACAATCACTGAAAAAGTAGTAGGGAACATGTTGACGCTTAGAGGGTCACAACTGGGGACCGGTAATTATCTGATGCATGAATATATCACAAACGACGTAGGCGATGTGTGCACTAGAATAATCTATATGAATGACGGTTCAGTTCTAGGAATGGTTCTCCACCTCTACGAATGATTGACCAGCAGACGGGAACAATGACCCTGTAGCACCCAGTATCAGCTGATAGTCCTGTTGTCAGGAATGGAGTAAGCCAAAAACATAATATAAGTGGCTATATTCAGGGAACCTTGTTGAACCTTGAAAAAGTACTTGACAAGCAGGGGTCTTATTCACATCAGTCCCTTAATCTACGAGCTTCTTAGTTAGATTTGCGAGAAAGTTACGGATCGACTAAGTATATATACTTGTGATATATATGACAAGAAAACTGAAAATTAAAGAAAGAAAAATGAAATGAAGCCATGCACGATGCTTCTCCCATACGATGTAAAATGCATGCTCCCAGAATGGTAAGACATCATTTTGGCACTAGGCCTACAGCTTGTCCTGTCAGGGTTAGGATTGGTTTCTCCGAATCCCAGGATAAAATGCCGAATTTGTTCAAACTAACTGGTATATAGGACGTAGAGGCGATATTACAAACAAAAATCGTACTATTCTCGAGGTGGTATGGTATTAAGTACGGCCAATGTATCGAGCATTGGCATAGAATTACAGTTTCCTAGAAAGCAGGATACGTTCCAGGTTCCTGAAACTCGAAAATAATTACAGTTTCTCAGAAAGCAGGATACATGTTCGAGGATCCAACTAGACAGCCAAACAGATAATGCGATGTTTACCAAGGTGTTGGTTTACATATCGACTATGTGTCTCCAGTGATCAGTGGTTCATTAGAGTATTTCTATGAATTCGGGAGAGGGCACGGGGAAGTCGCACCCCACACTCTACAGAATGCGACTAACAATTGGAACACGCATGCGTAGCTGCATAGAATCTCGCCGAGGTCAAAATAATCACAAATTTTCGTTGAAAGGTCATATCAAGCGAAGCATGATGCGGGAAGAGTATAGGCTAATTTCGATATCACGTAATACTCGATTAACATTGTGGAGAAATATGACGGAATAAGTGGTACAGACATAATGGGATACAAATAGTTAATGTTATGGTTATTTATTAGCTTACACGGAAAAACATCTTCATTTTATCCAGCCAATTTCTACGTTACCACTTCGTACCGGGAACTTAGAAATTGAATTGATAAAATGAAGATCCTGTGCAGACGGCGTCTTTTGGCGTTATGGGTTTACGGGAGGTACAGCGCTCCCATAATTTGCGAGGTGTTCTTTAATAGCACCCCTTTCCCTAAAATGACACTAAGTATAGGTTACGTCTCTTAGGCCTTGCGAGCCCTTTTTAAATGGGGCCCCTGTATTGCACGCAGTGCATCGGATTAAAGTTGTCATACATGACGTACTAAGGGATATTCCACTCTCCAAAACTTTTTCCGACACATTAATTCTAACGAGTGACACAAGAATAGTCTTCTATGATTATTAGCCACCTCTATATTGGTTTTTATTTCATTGTTTATGACAAACGAACCTAAAACGAGCTTGAACGCCAACAAGAAACCAACCAGCAAAGTTTTACATATTTGATGCTTTTACGTTTATCCCTAGGCAGAACGGTTGGTTACAATACAAATATAAACAATCCGTAACAATCTGTTGCGGGTGAGTTTTTCTGGTCAAGCCAGGTTGGAATTATAATTGGTGTTGCGTTAAATGACGCATACGTTTTTGGATTTACAGTAAAATCATCCTTTATAAACGCTGCACATGAGAATTTGGCAGGTTTAAGTGCTGACCGTTGACTGATATGTCAATGTGATCCACTTATAGTATTTGGTGTATCGAATGCTCCCTTACCGGTTTCGCGTGTAGACCGTGTAAACCAAAGCTCCGACTGTCAAATGTGTCAATCGTCCATGGACGAACCAGCCTTCCAGAGTATTGAACAAATACACCTAATGGCGCATTCAGCATTCCTGAGGGTCAAACCAGCATTCTCATTTCGCAAATTCTTATTTCACAAGTTCTTGTTCCGCAAAATACAGTAGATGTAAGCCTGCATGTACCTCTACTAGCTGTAGAGATAGTCAAATTAACGAAACTTTATAATAAATCTCTGCAACAGAACAGCATAAACATAACAGAACAACATAAACATAACAGAAGTCATATGATGCCAGTTCCTCTCATTTCCTTGTTTTGTGAAGTCTAGCATTGCGAATGGTTTGGGATCTTGTATCCCCACGACGAATGTATGTGACACAAAAAAAAAATGCGTGGGCGTGATGTCATAGAACAGCTGGTTTGGTACATACTAGAGAACATCTGCGTGGTTATCATTCCACTACTAATTCATTGGCCGTGAAATTAACAAAATCGGAGACATATCAAATATACATGAGAAAAAATTAGAGCTCAATTTGCTATATATGTTCACGTATTGAGTGGATGACTGGTACAATAGGCGCATTTGTCTCGCCTGGTTCCTGTCATCCTTCCATGTTAGAAGTTGGGCTCTTCTTGTCTGGGTTAACCCATAGTCGCATATAGGGTTTATAGGGTTCGGGTTAGGGTTTGTATTATGGTTAGTTTTTAGGTTAGGTGTTAGGTTAGATGATATGGGTTAAAGCCTATAGCTCCAAAAAGCTCCTAACTAATTTAATAACGTAAAGCCGAAACACTCCGCCAATGACCAATCTCATGGTATGTCTAAAAATGTATGAAAAATTATTGCATTTACATAAAACGTTATATAACATATACATGTATCGGGTTTTGTTTGTATCTCCCGCACTACGATAAATTACGGGTAAATTGGCTGGCACGTTATTGGAATATTGGTGTCTTTTCAAAATTTTCAAAAATTTCAAAATTGGTATGAATGCATTACATATATTCGTTTTTTAGAATTGCCTCAATTTGTCTCTTGCAGGTTTCGACTGGATATGGCTTTACAATTACGAATGGCTGTCACTTCATGACAATAGTGATAAGTAGGGCCAACAAGATATTAAGCATTGGTATTTCTCAAAAGATCCTTTGTCATGTTATGCGTAAAAAACTCAATGAACATCAATTTTACTTATATAAAATGTTATTATTGTTTCGGTCTATCGCACTATTTTAGTGTGTCTTTTAATGAGCTCTATCGGCTTCAAATCTGAACGTCAAGGGGCACAACTACGTATGACCAGAAGGCGATGAGAGTAGCGTCCCTTAGTCTCTATGTCCTGAATGCAATCACTCGATGTGTATTCCGGCAGAATTCCGTTATATTCCACCACTCATAGTCAGTGTATTGTAAACAGCATGTCGAGGGTTGTGAGATAAAACCAATTAAGAAAGTATGTAAAATGTACGTATGGTATTAACGTTACCTGACCAGAGGAACGCGGTAGTAAGGGTTCAACTCAGTCAATTATGTCAAGTACACTTCTTCACCACCTTGATCCCCCCCCCCCCATCAACTTAATTAACCAATTATCAACGATAACGACCTCCTGTGGTAAATTCCAACTTGGTTAATATACCCACCCCAGACCAAATGTTACAGCCATGTACCTAAACTGCTCCATTGTACGAGTCGGCTATTGTGTTACCGGTTGTTGCTTACTTATTTATTACTTATATACCATACCTACTATAGACTGAGTTGAAGAAGATACACTGAAATACAGATACACCCAAATTATATACTAAAGATGTTGTTAACGCAAAGGACGCCAGCTTTTGACGGCATTGTTTGTTGCAAATGGGTACCCATGCTAAATTAGTTGTTTTTGTGGTAGGGTTCAAAGTGGAAGGGGATACCACCCGGATTTTGGAAATTAAATGTCACTTCTTGGATCAAATAAGGTCAAAATTGGTAAAAAAATCGTTGCTACATTAAATTGCATTGTGATATTTTTTACCGAGTTTTATGTAGTGTAGGGCTTCAACGCAGAACGGGGTCATTTTATTGTCACTTATTATTTTTTTTTATTTCATACATATTGTGCTTTTTGTTGATTAAATTTGTATGCAATATGGTTCAAGACAGTGGGTGGATACCATGACAACTTTGGCAATTTGAGGTCATCCTGCGGTAATTTAAATCAGATCCAAAGATGACCAGAAGGTGCATGGACCTCAAAACACTTTTTAACGATTTTGTATGGCATTCTTTTTAAAAGAAATGGGCATCCAATCTGAAGTAGTTCCTCGGGGTGAAGTTTAAGATACATGGCTATTACTTATATGTCTTTGGGTATTTTGTGTTTGTGAATTATTTTCTTATGGATTGGACCTTCCCGCTTGTTGGTGTCAAGTTTTCTTTCCAGAGTTTCTAGCAATTTGAGTTAACCCTTTCTTGCCTGGGCGATAGAGGGTTCGGACATTTAGCGCCCTCTTGACCTTTTCGCGGTATCACCTGAATGATTGAAAATCGAGAGCCAAGACTTTCCAAGTTTTGGAATATTTTATTGAGGTAATTTTTAGCCCATTCCCATTTTCTAGTGATTGCACTTCATGCGTTAATTCAAAATGGCATTTGAATGACCCCGTGCATGTGTGGTCACCCATAAATGGCGCTTTTCAGTTTGTTAAGATAATAGGCATTATTCTTAGCCCATTTTGCAATTTGTTAAAAATCTTGCAAGAAATCCTAGCACCTTACGCTCTATCTTGAATCTGTTTTCCTAATTTTCAGCTTAAAATATGATGGTTTAAGTCAAAATGACGGACATATGGGATAATCTGAAAATCACATGTTTACATATCCCTAAGATCAAGATTTGATGATCAGAAAATTACACTTTTTCATGTTGCTCGTATAGCTCAAGACATTCTATTCTGGCTCAGTGTGCAAATTTATCAAAATCGAGGGATCTCTGAACAAAGCCTAACATCTTAGTCCCATTTTGAATCTATTCACACACATGTATCCCTAAGATCAAGATTTGATAGTCAAATTCAAAATGGCGGGCATATGGGGTCATCTGAAAATCACACTTTTGTATTTTGTTCGTATAGTTCAAAACATTATTCTGGCTCAGTGTGCAACTTTATCAAAACCGAGGAATCTCTAAACATAACCGAACCTCTTTATCCCATTTTGAATCTATTTACATATCCATAAGATCAAGATTTGGCCATATCTGACAATCATATTTTTCATGATGCTTGTATAGTTCAATGCACTATTCTTAGCTCATTGTGAAAATTTATCAAATCAGATGGATCTCGAAGCATAGCCTATCATCCTACGCCCATTTTCAATCTATTCATGTATCCACAAGATCACATTGTGATGGTCAAATTCGAAATGGCAGCCATGTGGGATCATCTGAAAATCTTGCTGATATAGACCAGGGCATGCAATTTCTTAGTTGATTGTGCAAATTTAGGAAAACTGAAATAACCAAATATACTTGTGCCCATTTTGAATCTACTTGCTCAGTCTTCAGATTAAAAAATGATGACCAAATGGCCAAATCATGATGAAAATTCGTGATTATTTTCATGTTACTCGTGTAATGCATTTTTAGTCAAGGTATAAACATGTTTAAATTGAGCAGAATAACATCATAGCTTATCAACTTATACCCATTTTAATTCTGTTGGCATGATCTTCAGCTGAGAATATCATTGTTAACTTCAAAATGGTGACCATGTGGATTCATCTGAGAACCATATTTTCACTTTGCTCGTATAATTCAAGGTATTGTGATTTGGCCCACAAGTGACCATAAATACATTAACTATATAACTAATTAAGCTTCGATACCCATTCGTAAAAATTAGTACTGCGGATATGAATTTATAACCGATTTTCACCTAATTTGACCCAAAAATGACATTGATTCTAATAAATAACGGGCTATCTATGACTACATCAAACTGTTCACTACATACAACTAATTCAGCGGGGATACTCATCTGTAATAAACAGAACAATGAACGTTAAGTTATAACCGATTTTTATCCATTTTAATCTCATTTGCACTGAAAAGTGACCTCAGAATGATCTTGATTTAATAATTAAACTGCTATCTATATGGCAAGCCGTTTTGGTATTTATTCCTTTATTTTTGATATCAAAAATTCTTTTTTTGATATCAAAAATAAATGTGCGCCGTTTTGGTATTTAATCGGATAATTGTTGATATCAAAAATACTATTTTTGATATCAAAAATTCTTTTTTTGATATCAAAAATAGAATTGTTGATATCAAAAATAGTATTTTTGATATCAAAAATACTATTTTTGATATCAAAAATAAACCGTTTATTTTTGATATCAAAAATTCTTTTTTTGATATCAAAAATACTATTTTTGATATCAAAAATACTATTTTTGATATCAAAAATACTATTTTTGATATCAAAAATTCTTTTTTTGATATCAAAAATAAAAGTTTATTTTTGATATCAAAAATACTATTTTGGATATCAAAAATTCTTTTTTTGATATCAAAAATAAATGAATAAATACCAAAACGGCTTGCCATATGGCAAGCCGTTTTGGTATTTATTCCTTTATTTTTGATATCAAAAATAAATGTGCGTCGTTTTGGTATTTAATCGGATAATTGTTGATTCTCTCGCCTCCTGTACAGCTGACAATGCATTTTGTACAACATTTCTAACAACAGCGTTAGCCTGAGTTGGGTTACCCGAATCAGCCATTCTCCATTTTTTTTTCGGCGCCAAACG
The DNA here is from genome assembly GCA_036873755.1 of Hanleya hanleyi. Taxonomy (NCBI): domain Eukaryota; kingdom Metazoa; phylum Mollusca; class Polyplacophora; order Lepidopleurida; family Hanleyidae; genus Hanleya; species Hanleya hanleyi. The sequence goes on from JAVTVY010002016.1 coordinate 21,919, forward strand.
ACGGGTGTCGGGACTGAGGAGTGAAATTGTATCAATCAATAAACAAGGGGAACATTTCGATTGAATGATAGCTCTTGAATATCATCCTCGCGAGCCAGTGTATCGATCGATCTATTAGAATCGATACACTGGCTTGGTTAGTTACCCATACTAGTTCTGGACATAAATAGGTCAGGAGGTTTCCCCTAAATCAATCCAATCAGTGAACGCGCTAAGCTAACTGATTATGCCAATCCACTGCGAGGTATGAGAGGTGACAGGTTTGGATTTCATCGCGGACCAAAGTGCTTTGATGTTGGGATGAAATCAACATCGGAAGTCCAGCAAAACCCGCAGGCTTGGGATACCGACATGCCAATTCAAAACAAGCGCAGGCGATGAAATGTACGGGATTGTACAATGGAGGAATCGAATCAAGAACTCATTCGAATCACCAAAAATGTCCAGGTAAACCCTCTGCGAGGATTTAGGATTTACCTGGACTTGTGAAGATGCTTGAATATATGAACAACCAACGACAGAATTTGTGTAATTTGCATTATAATTTTTATGAGTTATTTTGTATGGTAGCACTTTTTGAGATGAAGCCAAAGATGGAAGATAAATCTTGGTAAGGGAGAGCCCATTATTTCCGTTTTGGCAGGCCCGTAGCCAAGGGGGGGTTTCTGGGTTCGGGCGAACCCCCCCCCCCCCTTTGGAAATATTATATACTTTTCTCATATAAATGCCCTTTTCAAACACTGAAGCGAACCCCCTATTTACCCCTTTTCCCATACAGCGAACCCCATGATGTGCCCTTTTGGAGTGAAGGCGAACCACCCCTCGGTAACTCCTGGCTACGGCCCTGTTTGGTGTAAGTGGTCCTCTATTTTTGATATCAAAAATAAACGGTTTATTTTTGATATCAAAAATACTATTTTGGATATCAAAAATTCTTTTTTTGATATCAAAAATAAACGGTTTATTTTGGATATCAAAAATTCTTTTTTTGATATCAAAAATAGTATTTTTGATATCAAAAAAAGAATTTTTGATATCCAAAATAGTATTTTTGATATCAAAAATAAACTTTTATTTTTGATATCAAAAAAAGAATTTTTGATATCCAAAATAGTATTTTTGATATCAAAAAAAGAATTTTCGATATCAAAAAAAAGAATTTTTGATATCAAAAATAAATGAATAAATACCAAAACGGCTTGCCATATATCTATGCCTACCATTAACCCTACACTACATACAACTAATTCAGCTTCGATACCTATTCTAAACAATTATTACGGTGGATAGTTACGTTATAGCCGATTTTTACTCATTTCTAACCTCATTGCACCCCAAAAGTGACCCCAAAATGACCTTAAATGCCCAAAATCAGGGTGGTATCTCCTCCTACCTTGATCCCTACCTCACAAAGAACTAATTTAGCATGTATATTTTGATAAATGTAGGCACGGGTACAGGGCTGTGGAAACTTTTTTACTACAAGCAGCCAGAGGATGCTAGGTCCCCCGCCAAAATGGCAGCAATATTTATAAGCGCTGTCGGTTTCAGAAGATATTCATGAGGATGGCAACAGCTACTTCACAGGCATAAGAAGTAGAGGGGTCTTTCCACCTTCCCAGGTTTTGAGATCAACTCCGAATGGCTGACTGAATGTTGATTGCTACTGTAATATATTTTCTTTACCATGTAGCATGAAAATTATGTAACCGAAATGCAACCCCAAGAGACAACTCATGGCATATTATCTGCAAACTAAATTTGACAAGAATATGAAGGCATCCTCAACCTATTGACAAGAAACCAAATTTAGACTTTGCCACAAGGAGTCACCACCTGTAGGTGCAAGCAGGCAAAACACAATCCCAAATGACATCTCATGTCATGGTATCGGCATATGAACTTTGAGACTCTGAAGAGGGGTCCTCAAGTTATTGCCGGTACTAGATGCCCACCGGTGTTCATGTTATTTGGGGCGGGTCACATATGAATACAAAATTTGAGAATAATCTGATGAGCAGTTGCCAAATTATTGCCCGGAAACCAATTTTTCCACCAGGAGACGCCACCTGTAGGCAGAAGCGGGAAAAATACAATCCCAAGGAACATGGTATCGTGGGGACATCTGCATACCAAATTTGAGAAGAATCCGATGAGGGTCCTCAAGTTATTGCCCAGAAACCAAATTTAGATTTTGACACCAGGTGACGCCACCTCTAGGCGCAAGTCAGTGAAATGCATTATCAAGCGACATCTTATGTCACGGTACATTCATACAAAATTTGAGAAGAATCCGATGGTCAGTTCTCAAGTTATTACCCGGAAACGAATTTGTGATGTTGCCACCAGGTGGCGCCACCTGTGAGTGCAAGTGAGCGAAAGGCAATCCCAAGCAACAGCTCCTGGCATGGTAAATGCATGCCAAATTTGAGAAGAATCCGATGAGCCGCAACGTTTCTCATGTTACCCAGAAAGGTACATATGTAGGATATTTCAAAGAAATTCGACCAAGTGTTTCTAAGTTATCACTTGCAGCATGGAATAATGGAATGAACTCTAGTGGCGCCACCTCCGGGTGGATTTTGCTGAAATGCATCACCAACGGTGTTTTGTCGCAGGGAATGCATTTACCAAATTTCGAAGAAATCCGACAAATTGTTCGAAAGTTATCGCTCGCGAAGGATTTGAACAAACATGAACGGACATGCATTAAAGATTGGAACAAGACCCAGTGGCGCCACCTACAGGCGGATCTTGCTGAAACGTAATACCAGCGACGTCTTGTCGCAAAGAATGCAGATGCCAAATTTCGGAGGAATCCAACAAAGCATTTAGGAGTTATCGCTTACGCAGTATTTGCACAAATATTGGAACAAGACCCAGTGGCGCCACCTACAGGCGGATCTTGCTGAAACGTAATACCAGCGACGTCTTGTCGCAAAGAATGCAGATGCCAAATTTCGGAGGAATCCGACAAAGCATTTAGGAGTTATCGCTTATGAAGCATTTGCACGAACATCCACAGACATGCACTAAAGATTGGAACAAGACCCAGTGGCGCCACCTACAAGCGGATCTTGCTGAAACGTAATACCAACAGACGTCTTGTCGCAAAGAATGCAGATGCCAAATTTCGGAGGAATCCGACAAAGCATTCAGGAGTTATCGCTTACGAAGTATTTGCACGGACATGCACGGACATGCACTAAAGATTGGAACAAGACCCAGTGGCGCCACCTACAGGCGGATCTTGCTGAAACGTAATACCAAGAGACGTCTTGTCGCAAAGAATGTAGATGCCAAATTTCGGATGAATCTGACAAAGCATTTAGAAGTTATTGCTTACGAAGTATTTGCACGGACATGTCCGTGCATGCACGGACACATAGAAGCAAGACCCCAGTGGCGCCACCTACAGGCGGATCTTGCTGAAACGTAATACCAAGAGACGTCTTGTCACAAAGAATGCAGATGCCAAATTTCGGATGAATCCGACAAAGCATTTAGCATGCGGCGGGGGACAAAAAGTGTTCCTAGAGCCAAGTTTCTTATGGACTTAAAAAGACAGCTTCATGTTTCTAGCTTCATGTAATGATGATAGAATGCGATACATCTCTTTTGAGGAACATACATCTCTTTGTTTACAAATTGAAGCACAGTGTTTATGCTCATATGAAGCCGAAGTGGGGGGAGAGGGTTGATAGCGGCCATACGTTGATGCCAGTTACCCAGATAATTCCCTCTGCTTATAATATGTAGGTAATGATAATGGATGTAGCTTAGTACTCATGCACCAGGATGCCACACAAGCTCTTATTCTTGGTGTAGGCAATAACTGGTCTCAAGTCAAATGGTCTTTTCATTAATTTGGACTGGAGTTCGCTGTATTCGAACAACAAAACAACAAATGGAATGATCTCTCTTTTGGATACCTTGCCGGGATCTATATTCATACCAAAAGGTTGTCGCTTTTGCAAGGTTTTGATCCAAAATGACTCAGGTAATGCCTGGCGGTCATCGGTCTCTTCCTGAGTGTTGAGCGTCGGTATTTGTTCTATAAGATAAGATAAGATAAGATAAGATATTTTATTTAACATCAGTTTTGTATACAAATAACTCTAGCCGAGGGCTAATATCACCGACGAATGAAAAAAAAGTGTCAACATTAAATATAAAACAATATTAATAGATCAAGAACAGCATGGTGAATATATATATACAAAACATTCACTTTCGAATACACTAAGTATATTGAGAAATAAAGTAAAACTGAGGTGATTATTTACACTAATAAGAAGAAAACAAAAATACAAAGTAGTTCTAAGAACAGCTAGTCCTATTGGCATGATCTCGAAATGTTGTTCAAACGAATGACCTGAGAGATTAGAGTGGTCATTCACTGGGCCATCATATTTTCCAAGAATATGTCTGGTCTATGGCGTGTTGCTCGTATTCTGAATGCATTCTTTGTTTCTCCAACATACTGTTTTAGGCATTTATTACACGTTATGAGATAAATCACGTTGACAGAGTCGCGGTTGAGACATTCTCTCATTTGGTATTCATTTTTGGTTTGTTCACTTTTGAAAGTAGAACGCGTGGCGATCAATGAGTAAAGTTTACACCGCTCTTTCACACATTTTTTAGATCGCCCATCACTGTACCTATAGGTCGATTGTGTTTGATCCTAATAGGTTCACGGTCGAGTATGTCCCTCTGTTATAATTTGTCGGAGAGTGTCCGATTTTATTTTACGAAAAAAACGGGCTGAGTAGCCTCGAGGCCGCATTGCCTTGAACACGATAGAGGACGACTGATTGAAATACTGGAGTTCACTATAATTCCTGTGAAAACGAATAATTTGATACTTCACGATACCCTTAAATGTAATGGGAGGGTGGAAAGATTTAGAGTGTAATAGCTCGTGTATGTCAGTTGGTTTGAAAAACACCTTGTAATCCAGCTGACCCGTATTGGCGAATGAAGGTCACTTGAAAACGGCCACATCTAAGTAGTCAACAGATTCGTAGTATACACGCTTAAAACTAAAGTGTTGAAACTTACTCGTAAAGTGGTGAAATAACCCTTTATGTGTGTCCACACACTTGAAGTGTTATTTCAACACTTTACGAGTAAGTTTCGACACTTTAGTTTTAAGCGTGTACTACCGCTTGTAGTTTTATATGGGGGTCGTGGTTATTCAAAATATCAATAAATGCCCCCTAATTCCTCTCTCAATATGATTCCACAGTATAAATATATCATCCAGAAATCTAAGATATAAAACTGGCTGTTTGTCTGATTTTTTTCAGGGCAGCTTCTTCCCACTGAGCTACATAAATAGATGCGAAATTTGGACTAAACCTTTTCCCATCGCGCACACAATTATTTGCTCCTATTTTTTTTACCGTTGAACTCAAAATCATTTCCTTTCAAACTAAGCTCTAAAAGTCCCGAAATGTCTTCATTTGGATCGGGAAATTTCTGCAACGCGTTTTCCACTGCTTGTATACCTCAGTCAATATCGATATTGGTGTACATTGATTTGATATCCATGGTAACCAGAAGAGTGTTTGTAGGAACACTGTGTTTGGATATCGCGGCCGAAAAGTCTTCCGTATTTTTTACATAGCTCGCGTGCCTGTTGGCGATTGGTTTAAGGTGATAATCCGAAATGTGATAGGAGTTAGAACCACAATCCGAGACCATAGGCCGGCCTTGTGGGGTGAATGGATCTGTCCATTTGTCTATTGGTTTGTGAATTTTCGGTAAAATGTAAAAGTGTCTCATCTTTGCATGTAACCTATTAGGTCCTAGATAATCCAGTTGTTTGTCTGAAATAATTTTGTTCTCGTGCAGGCGTTATATGCCCAAAATCAGGATGGTATCTCCTCCTACCTTGATCCCTACCACACAATGAAGTAATTTAGCATTTGTAAAAAAAGTGTCATTGAAACTTTATTAAAGCGTTTTTGATGTCCTTGGCCGATGTGGAGGCTGAGAATGTCCGGTGGCCAAGAGTGTCCGTCCCCTATCTTCTAACCCATCTTCACACATTTCTCCACATTGGGGATAAGTGTTCGTCCTTGGTTGCAACAGAAAATGATATGAAAATGGACACTATTCACCAGGACATCCTTATCCATCACACCAGTCGTCTATAAAGTGTTAGTTCTTCGTATTCCCCTTATGAATGCCACTCAAGGACTTAAAATATATTTTCGCACTTACTTATTTCTAACTTAACTCCTGCGAAGTAGGCTCTTATTTGCAAATTGTCCGGTAATGAGTGAGTCCATCCGGATCCTTTCCCCGGAAAAATAAGGAGAACCGTTGACATTAGAACCTTGATTTTTGGCATCAATGTGCATTAGAAGACTGTTATTAGCAAGTTCTGAGCTGACCTACTTTTGATAAAAAATTGACCTGTAAATCTCGAAATTGGCAAAAACTTGTCCTAATGCCTCCTAAGACCATGAAAATACGCTTAATTAGGTCAATGTCAGTGTGACCTGATCTAATTGGGTCAAGGTCAATGTGACCTACTTTCTGACCCAATTTCTGACCAAATTAGGTGACCTAGAAACCTCGAAATTGGCAAAAACATGTGTCAATGCCTCCTACGACCATGGCAATGGTTAGTCTGGTCAGGTGAAGGTACACACTTAAATCATACCAAACCCTACTTCGTAGATCCTGTGACGTTAGTCACACTCCCATGTGATTAACATACTTTTCATTTTGACTAGGGTTGTATGTTTGCAATATCTCGACTCGACCAATCTTCTTCAGCCCGAGTAGTAGTAAAAGAGCAAATTGAGTCCTATTTATGCAAATTTGTGGCGGTCACGTGGCGGCTCTCGTCCAATCAGAAGCGAGTATTTCAATTCCGTCACAGAGCTCTCGTCCAATCAGAAGCGAGTATTTCAAATTGACCAAAAAGCTACCTCCAGCACAGGAGAGTTCCAATTTTTCCAGGTCAAAAATAGTTCCATGTATTCATCCGCGGTGATGCGGTTTTGGCGGTGATGCGGTCTGGCGGAGAAAAAGTAGTCCCTAGATAAAATGGACCGATGGGGTCGAGTGAGGTATCAAAGTGAAGCTTATGTGAAGGGGCATCTAATGAGCTGGGTGTGGGGTTGAAATATCGGCATTCTGCGCATGCGCGGTGGCCGAAGGGTATGGAAATAGCCGTTTTGGAGCTAGGGGAGCCACTAATGGGCCGATGGAGTTCTATGAGGTATCACAGTGAAGCATTCGTGAAGGGGCATCTGATGGGCTGGGTATGGGGTTGAAATATCGGCATTCTGCGCATGCGCGGTGGCCGAAGGGTATGGAAATAGACGTTTTGGAGCTAGGGGAGCCACTAATTGGCCGATGGGGTCGAGTGAGGTATCAAAGTGAAGCCTATGTGAAGGGGTATTTGCTGGCTGGGTGGGTGCATGTAAAAATTTTCCTGAAAAAAAAAAATACGGAACACGGACTTTATCGAAAAACCTGGGAAAATGCCTATATGGGGTATGGGTGGTATATAGGTCGCCGGGCTTAACGGGGCTTATCTATCAATAGAGTTATCTCCCCCTAGTTCCAGGGTGGGTGTATGTAAAAATTTTCCTGAAAAAATACGGAATACGGACTTTATCCTAAATTACGGGAAAATGCCTATATGGGGTATGGGAGGTATAGGACCATCCTGGGAAACGTACTTCTATACATTTGCGGTAGGGTTGTGGGGTTTCGTTTTACTCGTCTCGTCATTTAGAACATGATAAGAAGTGTCCCCGTGCGAATCGGTGAAATTTTTGAAAAAGTCACCGAGCCCCATATAGGCCCATACTGGGAGTATTAGGATCGATGTTTGTCCCCTGGGAAACGTACTTCTATACATTTGCGGTAGGGTTGTGGGGTCTCGTTTTACTCGTCTCGTCATTTAGAACATGATAGGAAGTGTCCCCGTGCGAATCGGTGAAATTTTTTAAAAAAGTCACCGAGCCCCATATAGACCCATACTGGGGTATAGGTTCAATGTTTATCCTACTGGGAAACCCACTTCTATACATTTGCGGTAGGGTTGTGGGGTCTCGCTTTACTCGTCTCGTCATTTAGAACACGATAGGAAGTGTTGCGGAGCGAATCGGTGAAATTTTTGAAAAAAGTCACCGAGGCCTGGGTAGGCCCATAGGCCTATACTGCATGGCTATGGGTGTATAGGCCCATACGGGGTGGACATGTTGGAGTCTAGGTGAGTCCCCAATGGTCCAATGGGGTCGAGTGAGGTCTTATTTTGAAGCTCTCGTGGAGGAGCACTTGACTACACCAATGGTTCGTCCGTGTTCAATAGTCTGCGCATGCGCAGTCTGGCCGTAGTATAGAAAACAGGCATTTTGGGTGCTATGTAGGGGTGTGTTTGGGTTAGAGATGAGCTAATCACGGTTCGAATGGGTCGTGTGAGATGTCAAAGTGAAGCTTGTGTGGGGTAGAGTCAGAATGGTGTGTTTTTGAATGCATGTCGCGTTAATCTGCGCATGCGCAGTTGGTTGCAGTAAGTAAAGTGGCCATTTTGGGGCAGTGAAGGAAGGTATTTGGGGTCGAGATGGGCTATTCACGGTTCGAATGCGTCCTGGAAGGTGTCATCTTGTAGTTCTCGGGGTGTGCATTCCGATTTGAGGGATATCCGCGTCATCTGTGACGTCATCGGTGACGTCATCGGTACGAGTAGTAGCGAAAGTGGACATTTTCGGGCAGTACATGAAGGTATTTGGGATCGAGATGGGCTATTCACGGTTCGAATGCGTCCTTGAAGGTGTCATCTTGTAGTTCTCGGGGTGTACATTCCGATTTGAGGGATGTTCGCGTCATCTGTGACGTCATCGGTGACGTCATCGGTACGAGTAGTAGCGAAAGTGGCCATTTTCGGGCAGTACATGGAAGGTATTTGGGGTCGAGATGGGCTATTCACGGTTCGAATGCGTCCTGGAAGGTGTCATCTTGTAGTTCTCGGGTGTACATTCCGATTTGAGGGATGTTCGCGTCATCGGTGACGTCATCGGTACGAGTAGTAGCGAAAGTGGCCATTTTCGGGCAGTACATGAAGGTATTTGGGGTCGAGATGGTGCGGTAGGAATATCATTCTGCGCATGCGCAGACGCAATGCGGAGCTCTCGTCCAATCAGAAGCGAGTATTTCAAATCTGTCACAGAGCTCTCAGCCAATCAGAAGCGAGTATTTTGACCCGGTGCATTATGGGCCATATCCAAGATGGCGGCACGTATGTTCAAGATGGCGGCACATCCGGTGTCGAAAACTGGCCATTTCGCCGGGATGTGGTCACCTAGTGTCGAAAACTGGTCCTTGTATGGGTCCTGCTAGACGTTTTGACGCCATGATATAGACCGGAGAGAGAGAGAAAACAACAACAACAAGGATGACACATGATGGAACAACAACAACAACAAGTTTTTTTTTCATATAGTTTATTTTCCCCTCCATCATAACATACCCACGCTGGGGGAGCCGCGTTGGGTATGTTTACAATTCAAGAAAGACTCTTGTCCAATCAGAGACCGCCATTTGCATCTGTCCTGTTCCTGTCCGTTAGATGTATTCTTGTCCAATCAGAAGTCGCCATTTCAGAGAGTTCCTTCTTCGGTCATGTTCATTCTGAACCGTTTATTCTAATCATCGTCGGCCAGGCCTGGATATTCTTCGGGCAGCATGTCCTGAAACAGTTGTTTGCGCATTCTGATCGCATTTTCCAGGGCCTCGGTGGGTGGTAAACCCATATCCTCTTCCAAGTGACGCTTGGTCTTCATGATGGACCTGTGCGTGGGGTCCCCTTTCATTTCAAGCGGTAGTAAGGTATACTGTTCATAGATCGCCATGGCTGCTTTCCTGATGCGGGGGCGCATTTGGGTGTACGTCTGTTGTAAATTATCCTCTCCGGCGTCCTCGATCGCTTCAGCGTGAGTATTGATAGCTGCTGTCACAATACGATCCCAGAAGGTAGCTTCTGCCTCACTTTCCTGGGATGAAGGCTGATTCTCTGAGGTCAAGCTCTCCATATCAGTAGATAGACTGTCAGCCATCTTGGATTCGGTATCAGTCGATGCACTCTCATCAATCTCTGTATCAGTATCTGCCCCAACGGGCTCCTCGGCGTCTTCAGTCCCATGTATATTTTTCTGGTGTCGCATCATATCGTAATGTCTGGTGAACGTGCGTTCACACTCAGAACAAGTATAAGCCATGTTGACGGTTGAACGTCGACTGTGCGTGTTTTGGGAATACGCTCGCTTTTATAGACAGTAACGCCCATCAACGCTTAGCTCAACGCTTCAACGCCCTGGTGAATTAGCTCAGAAGCTCTGATTTCATGGAATTGACACCAATTCATCGAAATGCAGTCACGCCCGTCAACGCCCGTCGTTACGCCTTAACGCTCGTCTCAACGCTTTAACACACTTTCTTAATGCTTTAACGTTGTTTAATGATGCGTTCGAACAAATGTTTCTTTTGTGCTATTGCTCTGACATACGCCGCTTTCCAGTTCATGCCTGAGGTTTTCAACATCGACGCTGTTCTTTCAATTTCCATATGGACTGGGTCCTTATCCAACAATTTCATATGGGTCAGTAAGTCGACATACTGCTGACGTAAAGCCCGTCGTAGTCTGGGTGCCAATCTGTTATGGGCTAAAATTGCAGCTTCCTCTTTCGAATACCCTTTGCGTTGAAACTTGTTTCCTGTGGCCTCCAACATCCCGCCCATCTCGGCGTCCATACTTTCTTTGAACAAATCCTTCCATAGCCTCGAGTTCACATTATGTTCTTCAACCTCGGGTTGGGCCTTCACGGTTGGGTGATATTCCAGGACTGATGGTATGAAGTGGGCCCGCTGTATGGGGGTGGGCTTCTGCTGCTGCTCTGCCAGGAGTGCACTCGGCGGATGGTGTAGGGGTATAGGCCGTTGTGGTGATTCCTCGCCGGGTAACAGGTGGGTCGTCAGCCGACGATCTTCGGGGGTATGGGTTTTTAAATCTACGAACAGGTAGCCGTACGGACGAATTGTCGCTTCTTGAAACGCCCACATAAAATGGTCAATGTTCTGAGGATAAATTCGACTACCAAAGACACGGATTTGTGCTCTATCAATGGGATTGGAGAACAACACAAAGTATTGGCAGTTCAAGACAATATCTCTGGACGCCTTCCCTTGAGGAAAGAGATTCTGAGTCAAATAGATGACGGACAGATTTCGATGATGGGACCCTTTGGTGAATAGGTCGGCGATTTTCGAATTGTCCTTGGCCGCACTCATCAGATCATCGAGCACTACCACGTTGGTCTGCTCGGAATCGAAGTAATAGGGTTCGTCTATGTCGTGAGGAATTCCTGGAACAAAGCCTCACATTCTGTAGTCGTGCAGTTTCGTAGGCGGGCTGACATTGGCTATAACACCAAACAACACGTGTCGGAGCTGGGGTTGCCACACCTTCCTCTAAGAACTTCATCACC
>JAVTVY010002017.1:0-36106 GCA_036873755.1 Hanleya hanleyi
AACACCCTGTAAAACTGACATCGGGAGACTCGGTGGTTTCGAAGCTCCCAACACCCTGTAAAACTGACATCGGGAGACTCGGTGGTTTCGAAGCTCCCAACAAACACCCTGTAAAACTGACATCGGGAGACTCGGTGGTTTCGAAGCTCCCAACACCCTGTAAAACTGACATCGGGAGACTCGGTGGTTTCGAAGCTCCCAACAAACACCCTGTAAAACTGACATCGGGAGACTCGGTGGTTTCGAAGCTCCCAACAAACACCCTGTAAAACTGACATCGGGAGACTCGGTGGTTTCGAAGCTCCCAACACCCTGTAAAACTGACATCGGGAGACTCGGTGGTTGCTCCCAACACCCTGTAAAACTGACATCGGGAGACTCGATGGTTTCGAAGCTCCCAACACCCTGTAAAACTGACATCGGGAGACTCGGTGGTTTCGAAGCTCCCAACACCCTGTAAAACTGACATCGGGAGACTCGATGGTTTCGAAGCTCCCAACACCCTGTAAAACTGACATCGGGAGACTCGGTGGTTTCGAAGCTCCCAACACCCTGTAAAACTGACATCGGGAGACTCGGTGGTTTCGAAGCTCCCAACACCCTGTAAAACTGACATCGGGAGACTCGATGGTTTCGAAGCTCCCAACACCCTGTAAAACTGACATCGGGAGACTCGATGGTTTCGAAGCTCCCAACACCCTGTAAAACTGACATCGGGAGACTCGGTGGTTTCGAAGCTCCCAACACCCTGTAAAACTGACATCGGGAGACTCGGTGGTTTCGAAGCTCCCAACAAACACCCTGTAAAACTGACATCGGGAGACTCGGTGGTTTCGAAGCTCCCAACAAACACCCTGTAAAACTGACATCGGGAGACTCGGTGGTTTCGAAGCTCCCAACAAACACCCTGTAAAACTGACATCGGGAGACTCGGTGGTTTCGAAGCTCCCAACAAACACCCTGTAAAACTGACAATTTAATGCATGTGTATCTCAAAACCACCTACAGACTGCGATAAAAAATTGAGTGTTTGCCTCACCGGCGCTCATGGCCTAAATACATCAGTACATGTACATGTATTTGTCCTCCTGGCAACAGAATATCTCTCGAGAACACCAGCCAGTAAAATATTAAATAACACCAAGGTCATCAAGTCTCATTTATCCAATGGAGCCTGTAGCGTATATAATCTATATACTTTGTGATGTTTTACAGGAGGAGTACCTTGCTCGTGTGCACAGACTTATATTTCACGATATCAAAGAGCTTCAAAACCATGGTAAGTAGTACAAAGAATATGTTATAAATGTGATTAACAAATGTCAGACTTAATATTTATATAAACTACCATGTTCCTTGCCTAGGCCATGTAGGCAGGGTCAAGTGTGATAGACAGCTACAGTACTATAAACAAACTAAACAAGGGCAATCTGATAAGCTGTGTGGATTTCAATATCTGAATTTGGCAGGGCTTGAGATGCCAACGTTAAGGCATGTTGGAAGATGTAGTATTTCAAACAGAACTGGGTGTGAGTGTGAGTGAGTGAGTTAGGGTTTAACGTCCCGTTCAGCGTTATTTCGACCATATAGCGACGATATAACTAACTACTATATGATTGGCTGGACATGTGCGACTATCTATGTAAGCCATTTAGTAGAACTGTACGAAGTAGATAAGTGGATATTTCCATCATCATGCAGTTCACCCATATTAAGGAAAATATAAAAAAGCTTTTGTATTTCACCTTAACCTCATAAATTATTAAGAAGCCGGTATGGTGCATTTGGCTGCATGATATATTTACCTGCACAAATGACCTAGTATATTCGGGGAAATTAGACAGCTAAATCCATAATGTCACAAATGGATGTCCCATTGGAAATGTATCAAATTGTTCCATTGCGTTGCATTATGTATAATAAGCATAACCACTCTGACCTTCCCTACCAGCTACTCTCAAGCCCTCTGGTGTAATGTAGTCGGGGTTGCTTCCCTTTCCTTATCTTTGACAAAGTGACCTGAGTTGGATGAACCTGCCTGATAATCTTGTACTTTCTCTGTCAAAGGCTACATGACTTGGGGGGGGTGGGGGGGCGGGGGGATGTCACTGGAGGTTTTATCATCCTTGACTGAAGGCACCAGTGATTCGCTGTCACAAGGGGCATCACCCCCTACATAACCAGGCTTCCCACTTATCCTACTTTTCCTACTATTTCTAAATTCATTCAAATTTTCTGGGATTTTGACTGTCAAAAATAAAGAGGCTAATTTGAGAACATTTTCTTAACTAGAGTGCAGCATTTGTGGCAGATATACATGTTTACAACCAAGGTTATTGATATACTCCATGGTCTTACAGCATTGCATATGACAGTGTAACTGACAGCTAACATAAAAAGAATTGGGTAAGAAAGTTGAGTGTCAACAGCATATACAACAGAGACAGACGACTGTCCGACATCATGCCACAACAAAGTTTCACATACTTTAGTCAAGGATAAAAACAACACTATTGCATCAGGTGAACTGCAAAGCTTTCCAATGTTCTGCTAAAATGTCAGAAATCAAGGCATTTGTAGTTATAGGTGTTTATGTCTGGTATCAGTTCTGTGGATTATTTTCTTCTGAGTATATACGGTAAGTCAAAACTTATACCACCAGAAAACGTAATGATATCATATAATGATAATGGTCTTCACTCATTCATCTGACATAGCACGACATGTAAAATCATACATTAACTAAAACTTGAATGAAGGAGACCTCTATAACATCATAAGTTCTACAGGCAAAGAGAGAATCGATGTTAAGTTTTCAATATGGCTTTATAACAGGATAACATTAATATTGTTATTAGTATAATTTAGCAAAATATCTTAGCCCAAAATTGTATACGGTATTATCCCTAATTATTCGCCTTCCAAATTTAATTCGAAATGGCCAATTTTTTCATTTGATAGTTTTGTCGTCATGATTCCCCCGACTTGAGTCATCGGAAATATTCCAGAATTGATCCAATTTAATTGAAATGTCGATTGCGGTATATTTCCTGAAGTGAATCAGGCTATATTTACTTGCATAAAATTGGGTAAAACAGGTGAGTGTATGCCTATAAATTATAGAACAGCTGCCGTCAGGCCAAATCTCAAACCAGAAAGATAATTGGATACAGGTAAAAGTTTTTCTTTACATTGTCGAATACATGCATGTTGAGTCAACAGTCATATATCGTAAAACAGGAACTTTAATCAGGTTATATTATTGGAGCACCCATTCAATTCTCTGAAACTCTTATTAAGAATATGAATAATGTCGTCAGAACAGGCACAGCGTACCATTGTGACTTCTTATTTCATATTTTAGTTGGCAGTGTTATATGGTCTGAGAAATAAGTTATACCGAGTTTGTGATTCAATTCAAGCTTTTTTAGCATACAATTCGATAGTGTGACACTGGCCATAAGGCAAAACACACCTGCTTATTTGGATAATTAGATAAAATTAAAACAAAACAGTTTTAACATAATACACATATTGTTTAACTCACCATAGACAGGAAATCACACAGTTGGCGGACGTCAGTTTTCCCAACAGGGGACAAAGAAACAATTAACATTGTAATGTGAAGCGCCGAAAACCATCTCTACAAATATAGTTATTACAATAACTTACCTCTTTAGATGTTCTGGTTTTGTTAAATATTTTATTGTGAATGTAGATATTTCTTATGAATACCCATGAACTTACCGAATCATCAATCAAATACATACATGTATTCCTAAATCTAAACAAATTTGAGAAACATTTAAAAAAGTTTCTGAGATGAGAACATACCAACAGCTAATTATTGAGTGGAATATGTTCAGTTGCTCATTCTTCGTCGTAGACAAAAATTATATTCTTGCATGTTTTGAGCTCAAGAAAGTCGGATTAAAACCGGATCATGGTAATGAAATAGAAAAATGTTTAGTGTTCACAAGATAGAATATGATATGATCTCAAAAGAGAAAAGAGAAAATCAGTTGTAATAAAACATTCTGAATGAAGGAATATGTTCAATGTTCTGGCCTACTTTTTATGATATGATGGACGTGAATTTGTGGCTGTCGGCAGAAAATTCTACGTCCATGATACAGGTATCTATCCAGCTGATAATCTTTTGTCAACCGATCATTATGGTAGACTTCCTTGAATAAAATTACATGCATTTATCAGGATAGAGAAGATTTTCCTGCCTTTTAAACGAACTATGATACAGAGATCAAACTTAATACACGGTACTAAATACGATTACTGAATACGATCATGGTAAAGCGGTTCGCCAGTTGGCACGACATATATAATTTGAACACTCACAGTTTTCTGGAATTAGCTGGACAAATAATTCTAAAGTAGCCATTTTTGGAATAACAAGTTTCATCACTGCATCGTGAAAAATTAGGAAAATTAATGTTGCAGTTATATCACATAAACACAAGATGTATGTAAGCAAAATTTTATAACAAAAAATAAAAGCTTTACAGTTCACATTTAGCTGGATACACGTTTATGTAACAATTGTGTATATTTTCATACTATTTTGTCATAATATTTTGTCCTACTTTTTTGTGTGTCAAAATCTACTTTATTGGAAAGCCTCAGTGATAGGCCTGTATAACTCCATACTTTATTAAACACTTATATGAGGCAGTGCCTTCTCTCTGACTAGGTTGAATAATTCTGGATGTATAGCTTTTGTTAGAAAACGCTCACCATTAGTCCCTGGGAATACGTAATGGTACGCAGATCTATTCATCTTCAAACATAAACTTCTGTTATTCTTTTATTGGAACCTTGCAAACTTAGTTCACTTATTCATCATTTCGTTTTCAGAACCCCCGGGGAGCCCAGGGATGCTCCCACCAGCAACCCATTCCTGGCAGGTGCCATTTGCTGGTTGTTTCGGTACAGCCATAAACCTGGCGCAGATCAACTATGCTTCCAACATGTCCAAGGACTGGCACCAATACATTACCCAGAACCTGAGAAGTCATTTGGTGGACACCATGTGAGTTGATTAGGCCATTGTCACTTGATTGGTTGTTTAGCATGACTTCAATTATTTAAATACACATGCTAGATGCTATAATTATTTATTATTAATTATTAAATTGCAAACCAATAGTATACGAATATGAAGAAAATGAGTAAGTTTTACTTTTAAAATTGTAAATCCCTCCTGTATTTTAATTATTTGGCCTCAAAATGTAGATGCATTCTGGTCATGCTTATTTAACAACCAATCAGGTGACAATGGCCTTACTATAGATGGTTTGGCTCACTTGAATCTTGCATTAGCCTAGTGGAGTCCGAGTGGGATATTAAATTACTCATTCACCGTACATGTACTTTATCTGGGCTTCATCAAGCTGTCTATATACAGTGTCTTCTACAGTTATTTACCTACATGCACATATACCTGTGAACACAATTTGAAAATTAAAGTATATTATATCGGAAGAACTTTTCTTTGTCAGTTGTCTCTTATTAGCATGCCATTTGTGTACAGCTGCTATTATGCCTAATTTCTATGTTAATTTTATTGCTGATTTCTTTGTTGGATATCTGATTACTGATCATTTGTGCTGTTTAAATTTGTTTTCAGTGTGCATACATTTTTCCTCGGACCTGCAGCCATTGGGGATCCCAGAATAAACAGTGTTGTTGCATTTGCCAGAAAAGTTGAAAGGCAGATGTATGAAGCTGCTGACAGTAAGGTTTGTGTTTCATTTAGCACAGACTGTAGTGTTGTCATTAAGTCAAATCCCAGATGGTGAACAATCAGTTTTACCTAATTATTATGCCCCCCCCCCTCTAATTAGAGGGGGGACATATAGCGATCGCTTTGTCCGTCTGTCCGTCCGAGTTTCTTGTCCGCGCGATATCTCGGTTAATATTTGATGGACAGGATTGAAACTTCCATGGAATGTGGCCAGTACCTCGTAGTTGTGCAGCGTAGAGTTTTTTTCCGAGTTCCGGTATAATTTTCAAGAGTTATGGCCCTTTTTCTGAAATCTCTGTGAATGGGACTTGTCCGGGCTGGATCTTGGTTAATATTGTATGGACAAGTATGAAATTTGCATGATATGTGGTCAGTGCCCCACAGTTGTGCAGCGTAAAGTTTCTCCCCGTTTCGCTTATATTTTCAAGAGTTATGGCCCTTTGTTCCTGAAATCTCCGTGAATTGGGACTTGTCTGGGCTGCATCTCGGTTAATATTGTAGGGACAATTATGAAATTTGCAGCATATGTGGTCAGTGCCCTGTAGTTGTGCAGCATGAAGTTTCTCCGTGTTTTGCGTATATTTTCAAGAATTATGGCCCTTTTTTTCTTCAAATCTTTGTGAAGTGGGACTTGTCCGGGCTGGATCTCGGTTAATATTGTATGAACAATTATTAAATTTTTCAGGATATGTGGTCAGTGCCCTGTAGTTGTGCAGTGTGAAGTTGCTCCGCCTTTCGCATATATTTTCAAGAGTTATGGCCCTTTTTTTCTTCAAATCTTTGTGAATTGAGACTTGTCCAGGCTGAATCTCGGTTAATGTTGTATGGACAATTAAGAAATTTGCAGGATATGTGGTCAGTGCCCTGTAGTTGTGCAGCGTGAAGTTTCTCCGCGTTTTGCTTATATTTTCAAGAGTTATGGCCATTTTTTCTTGAAATCTTTGTGAATTGGGACTTGTCCAGGCTGGATCTCGGTTAATATTGCATGAACAAGTATGAAATTTGCATGATATGTGATCAATGCCCCATAGTTGTGCAGGATGTTTCTCTGCTTTCGGTTATATTTTGAAGAGTTATGATCCTTTGTTTATCAAACCTAAGTGAATGAAATATATTTATTTGTCCAGGCTGGATCTCAGTCCATAACCGATTTGGAAATGGCTATATATATATGTCATTCTACATTCCAAAGCAGACCACATAGGTCCTGAAGTATGAAATTGCCCCAAAAGAGTTAATTGGGTGCAAAATTCAAAGTTTACTGATCGCTTCATAATTTTACCACAATATACATGTACTCCCAAGGAATGTAGGTCTCATTTTCGGATTGGACGAAAGCCCTGGCGACCATCTTGCATCAAAACATTGTATTATCACTTGTTGGTCGATACTTTGAATATGTATTATGCGAGGCATGGCAAAAAAATTGACTGAAATAGAATTTTCATAATCATGAAGGCCTCCACCAACCAATACAGAACAGAACAATGGTGGGGCAGTGTCGGATTAAAGCGGAAGGGGGGGCATACAATTGAGCAATCTCTGATTGCTTCCTTCCTGTGTTAGGGAGTAAAAATGGTATTTTAACTTTAATTTTGACATACCATACTTGAGTTGATTTTTGAACTTGCGAAAAATTGTTACTGTGGTGGTCCCCTAATCAATCTAGGAAATTTAATTGGTATCTCATTATTTTGAATACCACCTCAGAATATATACTTAATATTATAGCCATTTCCTCTGTTCTCTGACCCTATCGAGAGAGTATCTTGCTGTAGTGAAGACATTTTAATGGCATCTGAGAGCTACAACATATCAATATCAGTTTAAGTTGTTATCCATAGAATAGCATTGTGTTATATACGCCAACTTCTAAATGCCTATCAAAGAAAATATCCAGTTATTTTGAGATTAAAATTTTCTTAGTAAAAGAGTATTAAATAATTCATTAATTTCAGTTGTATTTGCTAAACTTGTATCTTTTGAATGGTTTCCCGAGTTCTTATAATCATTCTTGTTATCTCTGTCATGCCTATAGGAGGAGTATATCCAATTGGTACAAGAAAGGATTGATAAGGTTAGGAAAGAGCTTGGTGAGAGATGGAAGAAGCGAAATGAGGAAACACTGCCTAGGAAGCAACCTGAACGTCCCTCTTCAGCCTCGATTATAAACCAACCCCTGAATCCCGATTCTTCTGCCATACAGCACCATAACACTATCAATGTCCCCGAACAGATCGACTGCAGTTCAATTGACTGGCATCAGCATGTTACCCAGGATCAGAGAAATCAGTTCGTGAAAAAAATGTAAGGATTCTGACAAATCATATACATACAGCATTTCGAATGCCCACACTGGTTCATTCACGATTCATTATAGCCAACCCCAGATGAACCCTTGCTCACTGCTTCAGTGAGATGATTAAAACTGGTCTAAATGAGCATTGACACAGTGCCTGCATCTTATGAAAATTATACCATGATTGACGAGATATGAATGCTCGAAGTTTGAAAACAAAACTCCTCAGAAATTGATTTATCCAGGTAGATAATAGCATGCTATATTTGTTTCCAGTTTGGCTTTATTGTTGCAAAATGTGGACCCTGCAGTCTGGAAGGATCCCAGGGTGAAAAATCTACTTGCATATGCTAGGAAGGTTGAAGGGGAGTTGTATGAAACTGCTGACAGGAAGGTTAGTGAGACGATAGCTCTATTCTGAAAATGTATTATCTCCGCCTAAATCACCGCCACTCTTTAAGATTGGAGGCATAAAATGTGCTTCTGGTAAGTAATGACCTCGATTTCAATTTTACCAAAGGTCCCTTCAATTATTTCCGATAATAGGTTGATAAACTATTTCAGACTATTGATTTCAGTCTTTGCGAGGAAGGGCGAGCGATCGCTCTCGCTCGCGCCCACACACGCCCAAAGACCTCCAGGCGACCGATTTATCACTCGCCCATAATTGTAACGAAATCCAGCTAAATGGTATCATAAAACAATAGAATCGCCTCCCGTAATACTTTAATTTCCAACGAGCGTACCTCCGATAAAAACTCAAACAGAAAGCGGAAATAAACTTAGACTAACTTTTGACATGCGCATATTGCGAACGTCTTGACCAAAGTGATGCACGATCATTGGTTCATCATTTGTTACAGGGAAATTAGCGAGCACGTGCTTTCTCTGGGCGGGCAGTTTGCACCGACGAGAGCTGCGAGAGATCAGCTTTCGTGTGACATGCAGTCTCCGTGTTTTGCTCGAGCGATAATCCTGTTGAACATTTCTTGTATCGTCTCTTTAGCGATAGCAGGCATTCCGAAAGGAAACAAAGTGGAGTTGAAAACCTGCAACAACTGGGGAACAGCCGTTCAACAACACATTGGTTTTACAACCGAGGAGACAGATGGTCAGCAGTACGTCACATTCATCTGGTGCAAGCTGTGTGCACGGTATAAGACAAGATCACCGAACATCCTAATCTCCGCGGGGCGGCCAAAAAATTCAGTAACGAAGAGTAATATCTTGAGGTACCTTGAGGGAAAGACTCATGGAATAATATCCATTCTTGTACATTCTGGGTCCGAGAAAGATGAACCCAGTAAATAGATTTGATTTGAATTGTAAATTCTAAAACTAAACAACACCATCATTGCGAATCAGACGAAAAATAGTATATACCAAGTTCAAAATATTTAGAATAATTTACATACATGTACATTGGAAATTTATTAAAAAACTGAAAATTACACAAAATTGATAAATATATTCCATTTAAATTATACTAAGTAATAGGTGAACAGAAAATTTGAAATAAAAGTTCAAATCTGAATATAAACACAAAGTTCATTATCTGTAAGAACTTTTTTTAATTCGTCTTTGAAATAATCATAGAATGTGGGAGATATTTACAATTTTTTAGTTCATTATTTTATAAAAAAGATAAACTAATTAATGATATTAAAATAGCTTCATTGAAGTTTTTTAATAGCAATTTATTTTACAACATTTTATCACTCGTCCCAGCAGAGTGATAGCTCTCCCAGTAATGTTTTGGGTGAGCAATTGACAAGGAGAGCGACCGCTCCCCCAAAGCATTTCAGGAGAGTGATTTACAACTCGCCCTTAATTTGCTCATCGAAAAGACTGGATTTGAAAAACTATTTTATTGCGGGAAATATCTGTCTACAGTTTTTACATATAATTGATAGTTCCTGTATACATTTTAAATTTAGTAGGTGTTCTGCAATAATTGAATAGTTAATTGCGAGAGCCTTTGGTACTTACCTGTAATTCACTGCATCACTGCATCTCTAGTGGTACAAGAGAGATAAAACCTAGTTACCCAGCTGGTCCATATATATATGGAAGTGTAAAGGGACCACAATTCGCTACCTTGGTCCTGGTTTGGAAGGTGAAATCTACTATTGGATATGTGGGATATTCCTTATTGTGTTCAATATTTTTTTTCACGGTTTTACCTCAGTAAATAAGTACATTTCTCAGAATTATTCTTTTAAAGGATGTCTGCTGCTGGTGTAATTAGAACATTTCCAGAAAGTGGATGCTTTTATGTATTAACTTTTATGCTTTTATCTCTGAAACCATTGGAGATTTTTTAGATAAATTATGTTTGCTATCTAGCTAGGTCTGGGGAATTTTTCTTGTTGTGTTTTCGTGTTTTCATTTGATCAATAGATGGCGCTGTAGTTATGAAAATTATTAACCTTTCTGACACGATTTTTTTCCAATGGCTTTTTCGATTTTTGTGAAATTTAGGTATATTGATCTTGTATGACAGACACAGAGCTGAAAAGGTTTTGGTGATGTTAGAGTGACCCTAAGGGCAGGATTTTGATAACTCAAAAGGTTACGCTTATTAGTGTATTCTAGGTTGTTGAACATAAGTATGATATGGCTGGAGCTGTAATTATGCCCCCTCTAATTAGGGGGGGGGACATATAGCGATCGCTTTGTCCGTCTTTCCATCCGTCCGTCCGTCTGTCTGTCTGTCTGTCCGTCTGAATTTCTTGTCCGCACGATATCTCGGTTAATATTTGATGGACAGGATTGAAACTTGCATGGAATGTGGCCAGTGCCTTGTTTTTACGGGGCTATGTCCCGTAGGGACTAATGGTCCTGTATTGTAGTCAGGAAAATTGAGAAAATTTGGTACCGTTGCCAGGGTGACTGGTTGTTTATTTAACTGCTTTAGGCTTTGAGAGGAAGAGCAGAAGAAAAAAGTCCTCAAGTTATTCAGCTACTGCAGATAGTTTGATCAACTATTTTGGCTAGATTTTGTTTCACCTGGTCTATATTAGTGAAGTTAAATATTTTCTGCTATTCTTATATATGTTCATATGTCATTTTCACAGAGATTTCCTGCTTTAGAGCATGAATACAAAATGGATACTATTCAGAGGTAGACTTAAGAGTGTTTTCCTGAAAGGATGTCATAAATTGCTGGTTGATAAAAAACTTTATTAGAACACTTAACATATACAGAAGAAAATAGTTTAAGGCAGACTTATCATATGTTTGCCATATTGGCAAGAAATTCTAATTTTCTAGGCTTCCATTCTTGCAGAAATTGTATACAGGGTATGTAACTTAATAGGGCTAATACACAAACATCCCCTCCACCAGACCCTCTATAGCTTTTAGAACAAAGACACATGCGTGACACTGCATGACCCAGGTCAATGGCTTGATTCACTTAGCTGATAGGGTCAATTGATAGGGTCAAAGTCCAAGTCATTCTGTTTAGATACCAGTAAGCTACATGTACAAGTCTGCATACAACCATTGTAATAATTTATCACCTTCCACACTAGGAGTGAACTGGCAGGTGGAGGTACATGTATATAATATGCCATGATAGGATACATCCCAGCATAGATCCAGTCCATCTAATCCTGAGGATTTTACATTGTATCTAAATATTCATCTTTTGTCATTTACTGCTGAAGGATATGCTTTCTATAATCTGAAAAAAGTAAAAATATTTTAAAAATATCGGTGACATGCAGAGAAGACATTATCTATCATTTCATCAGGTTGGTTTCATAATAAATGTCTGTCCCATCAGTCACAAGTTATTTTTTTAAATATATGTATGTGTACAATTACACTAATGCACTATAGATCTTTATTGAGAGAAATATGTGAGACTACAAATTGTATGGCTTTTCACCATGGAACTGAACATCAAAGAATTAGTGGAAATATTCCAACAGCCTATTTTACATTTAAATAGCCCCGTTTCAGTGCCTAAGGCTCTAGTTTTTGGGGGTTTTTTCAGTTAAGCCCTGGACAAACCACTGGGCATTTATTACCGGATGGTATAGCCACGGTTTTACAAGCAACCCCTACAGTTCCACGTGGCCATGGAATACGGGGCAAAGATATTATATTATTGATACTGTAATAAAACAATGCATAATATGCTATAGCCAGAACGTAATAATTTTACTGACAATTTAAAAATAAATTGTGACCGATTCTGACACGTTCCAGCAAGGACCAATATCAATATGACCAATGGGGCGTGGTTGAAAGGAATGACATTTGTCAGTACATTCCTGATTAGTTTAAATACATTGTTATGAATTTACATTCTGGCGTGAAAAATATAAAAGAACAATGTTACCATATTACGCTGATGAATAATAAATTGACCCATCGAGCGCCGATTATTGACACGTGCCAACAATGAATATTAATATGGAATTTGGGGCGTGGCTAAGAGAGAAAGGCTTTTGACAACTGTCTCAGATACAAAGATTATGCAGCAATATATAATGGTAATTCTCCAAGCCGTCCATGGCCGAACGAAAACTTTATACCATCTATATAAATTTAGTAGATTTTTTTAAACTATGGACAAAGACACGACATCGACAGTAATCATTGTAATAAAAAAGGAAACGAGGATTAAATACTGACAAGGACCGAAAAGAAAAAGTTGTAACAAAAGAAACAAAATGTACTAAAAAAGATGAATGTTAGACGTTAAAATGAACATCTTCAAAACATCAGGGACACATATATCGGATGCATACTGACGTAATTTCACAAAAGCCATGTGCCACATCAGAACATTGCGTCTGGTGGAAGGTTACATTTGTGCGCAATTGTATTAACAAAGTAACTAAGATGCACGGGGCGAACGTACGGTACATTGTTTTAAGCACCAATAGACACAGTTTACTCTGTTCAATGAATATTAATGAAGCATATCGTAAACAGTGAACACGTGTAGACACCACGTGGAAGTGAAGATATGTAAACATTCATCTGGTTTTTAATATAACTGGCTTTCTAATACATGTAATGATAAATTATTTTCTCGTCTGTGAATTATTATACTATGATAGTTCGACAAGATCAAGTACCATACAAGACTAAGTATATTCCGTTGATTATGGCGGACAATATAGTTACGAATATGTACAAAATGGGTTCGCTAACAATTTATAGCTCATCAAGGAACTTATGGTTCAATAGTCTACTTTTTCTAAAAATTAAAATAGTGGATTGTAAGAAGGAGAGAAAATTTATGAAATATACCTGTGATCTGTTAACATGACAGGAGTACAAATAATACTTAGCATACAAAATACAAAAGTTGAGTAATTTGACTTCATCTTGGGGATCTGTTTTACTAAAGATTCCGAACAAAATATTAGCGTCCGAGAGATCCAGTGTGTGATCGACGATCTGTTTGATCCATTCGTTGAAAAACTTCCAAAACTTCTTTTTAACATCACAATGAACAAGATTATGCTCGAGTACGTCAATATTTCCACAATGGGCACAGTTCGGAGATGACATCACATTTAATTTAAATAAATAACTACTGTTTCACTGTAGTAAAAATTCTAATCCACCAAGTTTATTGAAAATAGCTGCAGGTATAATGTAGAGTTTTTTCTGAGTTTCGGTCATATTTTCAGGAGTTATGGCCCTTTTCTGAAATCTCCGTGAATGAGACTTGTCCGGGCTGGATCTTGGTTAATATTGTATGGACAAGTATGAAATTTGGCTGATATGTGGCCATTGTAACGGACGGGGATTTTTAGGCGCTACCGGGATTCGATCCGGGGTCCTCTTACTTGCCACACCAGCGCTCTACCGACTGAGCTAAAGGGAAATTCCCACTAGCCGTAAGCTAGTATAAGCACTGGTACAAGTGCCTCCCGTTACACTTCTCCCCGCCTAAATCCTCTCCCCTTCCGACATCAACCCAGGTTCTCTGGTCCAGAGCCCCACGCTCCATGAACCAGTGGTCACGGCACCAATGTAACGAAGACAGTTCGAAGAATGAAGAATTTTGAATTGTAATATTTTAACTTTGTTTTCAACTTTAGTTTCATAGGGAAGTTTCCAAATAAGATGTTGGTCAATGTCCAGGTCTCCAGGATGAATGGTTTTGCGCAGTGCGTGCTTCAAAACTAATGCACGATAAAAAAATTTACAACAAACCTTGTGATGGGATATAATAATGTCATCTATGAAGGGTATGTCAAATTTTTTTGGCAAACTTTCTTTAACACATGGTATTTTATTCTGGATAGCAGTGAAACAAGATTTCTCTAATACTCTCCATAATTTATAATTATCGTAATTCAAAGTTAGGTTGTATTTAGCACAAACACCCTTAAAATCCATAAGATTACCATTATTGTCTATCAGATCTTGAACATAAACAATACCCATATCGAACCAATTGCCGTAAAATAAGGACTTTCCTGAATATAATATATCCTGGTTATTCCAGATAATCTGCTGAAAAATTCCACACTCTTTCCAAGAGTCAAGGACTTGCTGATAAAATAACGGAACAGATTCATTGAGTTTCTTGGGATTAAAATTGCACTGTAGTAAAAATTCTAATCCACCAAGTTTATTGAAAATAGCTGCAGGTATAATGTAGAGTTTTTTTCTGAGTTTCAGTCATATTTTCAGGAGTTATGGCCCTTTTTCTGAAATCTCCGTGAATGAGACTTGTCCGGGCTGGATCTTGGTTAATATTGTATGGACAAGTATGAAATTTGCCTGATATGTGGTCAGTGCCCCATAGTTGTGCAGCGTAGAGTTTCGCTGCATTTCGCTTATATTTTCAAGAGTTATGGCCCTTTATTCCTGAAATCTCAGTGAAGTGGGACTTGTCTGGGCTGGATCTTGGTTAATATTGTATGGACAATTATGAAATTTGCATGATATGTGGTCAGTACCCTGTAGTTATGCAGCATGAAGTTTCTCCGCTTTCGCGTATATTTTCAAGAGTTATGGCCCTTTGTTCTTGAAATCTTGTGAATTGGGACTTGTCCGGGCTGGATCTCGTTTAATATTGCATGGACAAGTATGAAATTTGCATGATATGTGGTTAATGCTCCACAGTTGTGCAGCGTGAAGTTTCTCTGCTTTCGGTTATAGTTTCAAGAGTTATGGCCCCTTTGTTCATCAAACCTAAGTGAATGGGATATTTATATTTGTCCAGGCTGGATCTCAGTCCATAACTATTTGGACTGGCAAAAAGGCTATATATATGTTATTCTACATTCCAAAGTAGACCACATAGGTCCCTAAAGTATGAAATTGCTCTAAAAAGGGTGAATTGGGTGCAAAATTCAAAGTTCACTGATCGCTTCATAATTTCACCACAATATACTCCCAAGGAATGTAGGTCTCATAACCAGGTCACATTTTCAGATTTGGCTAAAGCCCTGGCGACCATCTTGCATCAAAACATTGTATTATTACTTGTTGGTCGCTACTTGAAATATGTATCATCCGAGGCATGCGAAAAAAGTGAATGAAACAGTATTTTTATAATTATCCAAATTAGGCCTCCACCGACCAATACAGAACAGAACAATGGCGGGGCAGTGTCGGATTAAAGCGGAATGGGGGGCATACAATTGAGCAATCTCTGATTGCTTCCTTCCTGTGTTTATTTTCTTGTGCGATCCAATGGCTGCTGAATTCGAAAAATTGTCAGCACTGCCATCGTTATTTGAAATGTCCATACATGTATCTCTTAAACCCTTAGAGATTTTTCTGTCAAACTTTGTTTGCTATCTCCCTAAGTCGGGGGAATTTACCTGCTTGTGTTTGCATGATTTCATATTATCACTAGATGGCGCTGTAGTAATGAACATTATAAACCTTTCTGGTACGATATTTTTCCAATGGCTTTTTTGATTGTCACAAAATCTGGACATACATGTAGTGATCGTGTAGGATAGACACAGAGCTGAAAAGGTTTTGGTGATGTCACCTTTACCCTAAGGACATGATTTTGGCAACTTGAAAGGGAACGTTATTTCCAAAATGAAAATTGACCAATTTGAACAGAGAGAACTTGCATTCCATGCCACTGAACAAGAGTACATGTAGGATATGGCTGGAGCTGTAGTACATTTCCTTTGTGATGTGAATTTTTGTTTTATTTTTATTTTTTTGACTTATATGTATTTTGACATGTTTGATGGTGAAAATTCCAGTTAAACATGTATTGATGTGACATTTCACAGTCTTATACTACATGCATGCACCTGTTGGCATTTGATTAAATTGTATAATTCTGTGGTCTTGGTTACATTGTATGTATTAGCTGAACAAAGCTGAATAAAGTTCATGAATTTGCTGACTAGCTTCACCATTTGAGCTGAGAGCTTCCAACATATCTGAATTTATCTGAAAATGGAAAAAACAACAGAAAATATTAGACTAAAATAGTCATTCCTACATGATTTTTTGTGGGACCAAATTTGAACCACCTGATAGATGTCAAGCCTTATAGAAAGGTTGAAATGATATGCATTCATTTTTATTTAGGGGACAATAATACCAGCCTTATATCAGAATCCGGGCTATATCAATGCACCTTATAGTGAGGTTAGACTGTATATTCTCTTTTGGTACTGTATGGTTGACCTGTAATTCCTTCATCATTGTAAACTGTTGATATCATTCATCTGCAGTTCACTGTATGGTTTTCTTCCACCAGCTGTGTATGTATGTTTGGATAATTACCTAAAGGGGAATCAAAATTTGGTCAAGTCATATCTGTGAGCAGTATTGACAACAGTTAAACTTTGCAAGTCTGGTAGATAATACATGTACAATCACTTCAGCTGATAAAGTCAATACACATCCCTTCACAGTCTATCAATCACACTACATGTTTATGTCCTTGACCATGCTGATCAGCCTAACAGCAAAGAGGAAAGTAAACATATTAGATCTTTCCTACATGTTCCTTATCACTCCCTGGCAATACTATCCTAGACAAATCAGTGAACAATATTGACTCCCCAAACAATTGTATTATATACGGTAAGTTCCCTAAGTATTCGTGACCGGAAGTAAAAATCGCAGTCGTGAAAAACTGACCACTTCCGAATAGTTTGTGCAGGTCAGTTCAGAAAAACGGGCGTTTTCGTAATATTAAATGCCCATACCGTTCACAATGAAAGGTCACAATATGTCGATTGTGGGGTTTCTTTAATTTTGTGATATTTACCCCAGACAGCACTCTTAAATGATATAAGATCGACAACCACGAGACATTCACTATACTTTGTGCGTAGAATGAAGCCTAATATACTTCGGCGAAGTTCAGTGGTACGAACATGTGTGGTCGAGGGGAAACCCCGAAGCAAAACCCGGGAAATGTTTGTTGTGCGTTTAGATTTGTCAGGCAATAATTCGCAATTGATCAAAGGATAAATAAAGCATTCTTTCTGCTCTTTAACCATTAAATTAGGTTCGAATAATTGACTGCGATGATCGGCTGACAATGAAGAGATTAATTTCATCGGACGCCCAGCCAATTTAAAATCACAAATTCGCGTATATCCTTGTATACGGGACAAGGGCATATTCTGTCACTTAGACATTCTGATATTTTCTTTATTTTCTCTTCAGGACATGCTTGAACACTTGCAGAATTTTTTTCACAGCCGAGAAGACTAGGCACAACTATCCCAGTGACGCCAATGATGTTTACGTGAAAATATACAACGATCTAATGAAGAAATACAGATTACATCATTTTCAGATTGAAAAATCAAACCTGATAATTTCTTGATTGCTCTTCATTGGGAAATATTGTGGAAGGGCTTTCCAAACTGTTTATGTCAATGAAATGAACAGCAAATTAAGCAAGCGCCCGACACTATCTGAAGATCCATATCAGGGCCAACTCGTTTGAGACGATATACAATCTTCCCAGCTGGAACGAGCTCATCCCGCCATGAATAGCGGCTAAACGAAAGACATGAATTGCTTGCCCATTCTAACAATTCACTGTATCCCTTCGATCATTTATTAACAAATGTATGAAAACACTTTCATAGAATTAGGTGGGGTATGTAGACATGGAAGAATGAAAGTTTCAACATGCCACGTGTTGGTTGTACATTT
Source organism: Hanleya hanleyi (assembly GCA_036873755.1). Lineage (NCBI taxonomy): Eukaryota > Metazoa > Mollusca > Polyplacophora > Lepidopleurida > Hanleyidae > Hanleya > Hanleya hanleyi. The sequence goes on from JAVTVY010002017.1 coordinate 18,195, forward strand.
TCCCGCCATACGGAGTAGCAATAACATCACGTGATCAATACTTGGATAACATGGCACGTGGGCCAAACTTTCGCTTGTACAAGATTCCCGCTTCATAATATATTCAGCCAACACAACCTCAATATATTATGCCTTCGTAACAGTGAGATCATGACTCGAATGAAAGAAAATAAAAAAATTGATTCAATCTGTTTCAGATCTCAATGTATTCTGGAATATTTCTGACGAAAGACAGATCGATAGATGATGATGACGAAACAGCCAAATGTACAACCGTGTTTTTATCTTATATTACCTCATGGGTTCAGCAAAATTAATTCACATTTCAGACAGTATAATTTAGAGAACAAGTAGACAGAAAACCTATTAGTTTATTCCATCTTTTTAGGGATCTATGCAGATGCAGATCCCGTTAGGGATCGGGATCTATGCAGAGATCCCTCATAAAGTCTTCTTGAATTTGGCCTAGGCTGCCCAGTAGGGTCGTCTGAAGTACTCCCCTGTCCAACATCCGCTGAAGAATGTAATCAATTCGTTCAAGTTTTTTTCAACCAAATGACCCAAGTACTAATTTAAATTGTGTCGGTGGCTTGTTTTGAACTTTATTTTGGTGTTTTGTGTTATTTATGATCATATCATACGTTTGGCAGATTAATGCGCGTATGAGGCCATACTTAAAAATATATTTGTCGGGCGTGTTATACATCTATCCCTGTAGCAATTTCACGTTTATTTTCAAGAGTTATGGCCCTTTTGTTCTTCAAATCTTTGTTAATTGGTACTTATTCGGGCTGGATCTCGGTTAATATTATATGGACATTTATGAAATTTGCATGATCACTACCCAATAGTTATGCAGCGTGAAGTTTCTCTGCATTTCGGTTATATTTTCAAGAGTTATGGCCCTTGATTCCTCAAACCTGACTGACTGGGAAATATATTTGTCCACGTTGGATCTCGGTTAATACAGAACAGAACAATGGCCGGGCAGTGTTGGACTAAAGCGGAATGGGGGGCATACAATTAAGCAATCTCTGATTGCTTAGAGATTGCTTATTTCCTGCGTGTATTATTTAAATATTGACCGGTTAATTGCACCAGGGCAACCCAAATTAAGTGTTAAGTTTGATGTTCCTGTGATTTATTTCCGAGATACTGGATTTTTTTTAGCATGACACCAACCCGTGTCTACAACAACAGCGTTGTAATGCATCCAGTGGACCCTTAAATTTATGAAAAAATATCATATTGCAGTGCCGTGCAACCAGAGTCTTGGCCGAAATTGGGCCACCGCCAAGATTCAAGATCAGCGTGTACTCGCCAGTGCAATACAGCCAAGTCAGCAGGTTGATGTATTTGAATAAAATACCCAGAATAATAGATCCCTGTATAAGCCCATGGGCCTAGTTATTTTTTTAACTTTTAATCTCAACCCACTATTCCGACCTCCGCTTCAGTTGCTATCAAATTACCGCCTATGATCTCGGCTATCTTACGTAAACGTCTCTTCCGACATTCAACTTTTGTGTCAATAATCAAGTCAGAAGTACCGTAATATCTTCACTAATAGTGTAAAAAAAGTCACTCAAAAATTCTAGTTTTCAATGACTTTCAAGGCCTTCAATTTTCAATATAAAAATTATGCACTTTTACAAACTTTTAAGGACCCATGCGAACCATGAAACAATGACACCGTGCACAATGACGCCGTTCCATGCTTTTTACGGCTATGAAGATTTCGATGCAGCCATGTGTCACGGTTAATCCTGCACGTCACAGCTTTCCTTTCATGATAATTCTCTGAATAATATCCTCGTTTCTATTTTATCCAGGGGTGATTGAAGAGAATAAGTCTGTACTATTGCTGAAGTTGAATACAAGACCGCAAACTTCTTTCGGTATATGCATCACCGTGAATTCCACGGCCGTAAAATATTCTGAATCGCCGCGTTCGTGGGAAATGATACGTTTCTAAATTATTTTTGTCTGAACAGTACAAAATATGTTTTCAGTATCATAGCTGGGAATCTCAACATTCGTGTCTCAGAAAGAAAAAAAATCCGAAGTCGGACTCAAACAGGCGCGTTTCTGGTTTTAGGGTGAGGCGCACGTGGCATACAGTCGCCAAAATTATAATGCAACTTGGGGTTGGGGTTGATCGTAAATCTCTACCCCGCGACTAAGAAAATCCGTGGTTCAAATGTCCGGTCAAACTTCAGCATTATATTTTTTTAAGACCAAATGAAACGTAACTTCCGGTTCTTCATTTTGGTATTTTCAGTATAATATCGAATGTATGCTCTCTTCAATCGGCAATGTTTAATATCGCACGTCCCCCTAAACCGGCAATATTCCCAATTTAATGACCATGAGAAATCGCGGTTTAAACATTGGATACATTTCGTTTGAGACATAATGAAAATCAACTAAGTTGTACAATTGATAATGTTCAAAAAGTTTGCAAGGTTTATCAAATACTAATTCTAAGGAAACTCGTTGATCTGGAAGTTTTTCCATCGCACAACTACATAATATTATCAATCTCGCGACCACGATAAATGGGGGATTTTCGAATAGTTAGGACCGCGGTTTTTCGCGAATGGGCTGTTTTCGATTAGTTAGGGAACAGTGTCACCTGACTTGGCGAAAAATACCCGTTTTCGAATTTACTTATTGTCGCGAATACTTAGGGAACTTACCGTAGTCTTGAATATCTTGAATAAATTACAATCTAAAAATTGACTATATCTGGAACTTTATGTTTTATTAAGGGTTTTTTGAGCATATTTATTGCTGTTGTTGCTGGATATTATGCAAAATAAGTGTCTTGTTAAGTTTTGTTGTAGTAGATATCAAATTCTGATATAAAATGGTGATTTCTCGAAGAAAGCCAGCAGGTGGTTGGGTGCCCGGTGGGCACAGGTTCCTGTTGCTTCAATGCATTTTGCTGAGAAGCAACAGGAACTTGATAATGTGGTGTCTAGTGTTTACAGGGTGGATGGTTCCATAGTGTTGCTTCAAAGATTTGCTTCTTTGGAGCAACAGGAACACAACTAGGCTGCCTGGTTGCTTCGTCATGATATAACTGAAATATTGTTGGAAGTGGCATTAAAAATTTAACTCACTCACTCAAAGAAAGCCTTCAATATTTCTCAAATTGGATGGATGTTGTTGCGTACCATTTTAGGCCAGAAGACTTTTAACGGAAATCCTTTAATATCTCTCAATCTAGGGAAGGGAGTTAACCCACTTTGAAAACATGGAAAATGGCCGTCAAAGCCCAAAATCACCAGCAGACTAAATAAAAAAGGGTAATCTGCCTTTTGCACATTATTGAGAAACCAAAGAAGAGCTGGTGTTGTGCAGCGACCTGTGACTTCAGCTGATCAGCTACTGGTTTGTATAATTTCACTTTGCCTTATCTTTTAACCCAGGAGAATATTTTTAACTGGTGATAGCTGACATATTTTCATGTAATTTGCCAAATTATGCATTATTCAAAGCATAATGACACTTTCTTTGAATACTGGGAAAAGATAATACATACATGTACGTATAAAATTATGTCAGTTATTACCATTTCAAAATATTTTTATGGGTTAAAAGCTAGGGCAAAGTGAAATTATAATTATATACAAACCAGTAGCTGATCAGCTGAAGTCACAGATCATTGCACAGAGAGGCTCTTTGTTCGTTCAATAATGTGCAAAAGGCAGATTCTCTAATTTTGACCAAACATTTGTGTGATTTTATAATTGTCAACTCTGCAGTTTTGTATCTCTGCCATGTCTGCAGGAGGAGTATATCCATATGGTGGAAGAAAGGATTGACAAGATTGATAAAGAGCTTGATGAGAAACGACGAGAACGGAATGAGGAGAGAGCCTGTCATCTCCAACCTCAGCCTAGTAACCATAGCAACCAGAACATTACCCAGGATCTGAGAAATCATTTGGTGCAGAAGATGTAAGTACCAGTATTCTTGAAAATCAGAAACACAGATCTGACGGAGAATTTGCTCCAATTGGTCAACAGGCTGTTACAGGTCAGTCAGTGTTGCTCCTGTAGAAAACTGTAGGAGTTGTTTTTACAAAAGTCAGCCAGACACAACTTCTTTAAATAAATCGTGCACTATGCACATCTTCAATATGTCTGCTACAAATCTGCAAAGTTGAAAAGAATCTGTGAAGAAATGTATACAAACAAACAATCACACATGAAACAAGATTTGTTAGGTGATAAAAACTGTAGAAGTTGTTTTTACAAAAACCAGTCACACAACTTTAAATAAATCTTGCACTATGCACATCTTCAATATGTCTGCTGCAAAGTTGAAAACAATTGCTGAAGAAATGTATACAAAAAAAACAAAAAACAACCACACATGAAACAAGGTTTGTTAGGTGATAAAATCAACACGGTTCAAAACATGAACCTATGGCAATTTTTTTTTAAATATAGCTTATACTATGTATACATTGCTATGAATATGGAAATTTGAAAAACAATATATGTTAATATATGATTACCCCCACATAGACCCCAGATGGAACACTTCAGCTTGAAATTTGACCTCTTTGACCCAAGTCACTGATGTTCAAAAAGGTGCAGTGCACACTCTTTATACATATATGTTTCAAATATATAAGAAATTGCTTAAATGGTTCAAGATATATTGGCCCAGATAGACTGATACACTACTGTTCCCAGACTCCCCTGCCCATGATCCATTGATGGTGGACAATAATTTGGGGCTGTAAACCTTAAGTGATTTTGAATCATTCTAATATCCAATTATGTTTGGTATAATGCTGTCTCGCTCTAGCACAGTACTATCTTTTGTAATACTGAGTGTGATCCTAAAAATAATTGACTATTAATCTTTCTAAATTGTAATAATATTTGCACCTGTATGGATGATATTTTTTGTCTTGGAAATACAAATACCAATGACTTGTTTGTTTTCAGTGTACATGCAATATTTCCAAACTCAGACCCTGCAGCCTTGGCATGCTTGGAGGACAGCAGACTAAAGAATATATTCACATATGCCAGGAAGATAGAAGGAGAGATGTATGAAACAGCTAACAACAGGGTTTGTTTGTTTTTCAACTTCTTGGTGTTGCACAGTAACGGCTCTCAGCCAATGAAAATCCTTGGATCTCTAGGACTGCAGAAATAAACACATATCCTATTTCTCCTAATTATTCAGATGGCAACACTTGAATTCAGGCATCTGCGGAGAGAAATTCTGCTAACATTCTACAAATTTTGTCAGCTATCTTTTCAGTTCTTGGGATCAATAACATATCTGAGCTGCAGTATTTAGACTTATTTGACATAAAGATGTTTTTACCCCTCGGCCAATTTTGGCCATGGGGTATTGTCGTCGTCTTGTACGTCCGTACGTCCGTACGTGAGCGAGATAGCCGGAGAACGGTTCCACTGAAGAATTCCAAATTTGGTATGCCTATTTACCTAGTCAAGGACCAGAAGCCTATTTAATTGGGACCTGATTAGGTGAAAACCTTGGCGGCCATCTTTAATTTTATGCGAAATGGATAATGATCCATATCTCGGAAACCATTCAACTGTTCAATACGAAAGTTGGTATACATCATTGATACATCAAGCAACTTTCAATGAATTACCAAACCGGCTTTTCTGATTAGCTGGAAATCCTGGAGGCCATCTTTAATTTATGCGAAATCGATAATGATACATATCTCTGTTACCATTCAGTTGTTTTATATGAAAGTTGGTATACATCATCGATACATCCAGATACTTTGAATCGGGACCTGATTGACCGAAAACTTTGGCGGCCATCTTTAATTTATGCAAAAACTTTAATGATATATATCTCTGATCCAATTTAAGTGTTCTATACCAAACTTGGTATACAGCATCGATGTATCAACTGACTTGCAATGAATAACCACATCAGTTCCTCTGAGTGGGGGGAAGGATGGGCGGCCATCTTTAATTTAAGCAAAATCAATAATGATCTCGTTCTCTGGCGTTCAAGTGCTCGATGTAAAATTTGGTATACATCATCGATGCATCAAGAGACTTACGACAAATGACAGTTCTGGTTTCTCCGATTGGGCGGAAACCTTGGTGGCAAAATTAATTTATGCAAAATCTTTAATGATGTATATCTCTGATACCATTTCAGTGTTCTATACGAAACTTGGTATACAGCATCAATGTATCAAGAGACTTTCAATGAATAACCACATCAGTTCCTCTGAGTGGCGGGAAGGATGGGCGGCCATCTTTAATTTATGCGAAATCATTAATGATCTCTATCTCTGATACCGTTCAAATGCTCGATGTAAAATTTGGTATACATCATTGATGCATCAAGGAATTTATGTAATGAATTCCGGTTTCTCTGATTGGACGGAAATCTTAGGGGTCATTTCTAATTGGAAAATTTTTGATAATCTGTATATTTGTGACTTGACTGCTTGGTGTTCCTGACATCTTGGTTCAAATTGAATACATTATGAATGTACCCAGAGCCGAGGGGTTTTTTGATGCGCAGCTTCGTATTTCCTTTCTGTTTTTAAGTCTAAAATTGCTGTTCAAAAATTAGTAGAAATAGGATAGTCCTTTATTTCTGCAGTCCTAGAGATCCTAGGATTTTCATTGGCTGAGAGCTGTCATGTTATGAGAGTGTAAATGTTGATCTCCAACATTATGAATCAGACTGATAAAATGTTTGACTATTATGAGTGTGGTAACACTCCAGCATTGTACTGGCTGATCCATGCCAATTTAGAATATTTCTAAATATTTGACATGTCTTCATTCACTTTCCTTCTCTACTTTTCTCAATCCAATGTGTGGGCATATCTTGAAACCCCATTGTCACTTGTTATACTGTGTACATTATGTTGAACAGAATCCCTATGTAGCCTAGAATTATCTGGGATTCACAGTAAATGGTTGCTCTGATTCTTAGTCATTGACCATCTAATGTTAATGACAGGGGCATATACATGTATGGGTGTCTGTGAACATGCCTATTAGCTCTGGTTTTCTTTTTGTTTGTAGGGGGAGTATGTCCTTTTGGTTGCAGAGAACATTTATAAGATTCAAAGCAAGATTGTCAAGGAACAGATGAAGGGTATAGAGGAACAGGCTCCTGTTCAACATCAACCTTCCTGTAGTAATGTACCAACTTGTTCTACTCCCACAACTGCATGTAAGTCTGCACCAGCTGTTCTCCCTTATATCTTTAGACTGAATAAAATTAATCTCTGGATTTATAGGCACTGTTTGAAAATGATGAGAGCGGGGGAGGCTTTGTTTAATCTTTTTAGTTTTATTCTTTTTTCGCATAGGCCAAATATATCCATATATTTTTTATCATTTAGAAAGTGATCGTATAACAGTATTTTCGTTATTTTGGGATAACACTATCTTAGAATAGCACAAATTCTAGTGCTGAAAATTTTGTCGAGTACCGTGTGGGATTCGAACCAGCGACCCCAGAGTCAGGCACCTAATCGCCAGCACTGTATGTCGGCGATTTAAACCACTCGGCCAACGGGCCTCCCAAAAAAAATAGGAGGTAGCAGAACGGTAGTCTTGATAGCGAACAAATATATCCATCTTTCCTGGCAAACCAATTCAGTACTTTACACAATTTGCATGAAACTAACACTGTTCTCTGAGTTACTTGAATAGTCCATCTTCAACAATACTATTTCCTGTGGATAAATTAGACATCAAAGAACTCTTTGCTTCAATCTTCAAGAACCAAATTTTGGCAAAACTGGCAGAGAAAAAAAACAAATATTCTACTTATTTTTTTGCTTTGAGCGGTAAAAATGATGTTGTGGCGCTAAAACGGTGACTCAGCACTAAAAAAATGGCACTTACAGAGGCTCAAAACTATGGAAACTGGAACATGGGGGCTGAGGAAATTATGTGGTTACCTCATGTAAGGACCTGTTATCCTGATCTTCTACAGCTGAAAAAGCCTCGATTGAGAGCCTTTGTTGTCCTCAGACTTGTTTTGTGATCCTTGCACGAACTATTGTCTTTGACCAGAAATTGGTAGGTTTGTGTCATCCTAAGATGAATGTTAGGATAATTGGGTAGGTTGGTGGGAAATAAATATATGTTAGGCTGACCTTCACATTCCCTTCATTTTAACAAACCTAGATGAGAAGCTGTAAAGTGCACTTGTGAAACAGCTAAGAATTATTATTGTACAGGAGTTGAAAGCTTCATATCATTGTCACATCAGTTGAGGATATCAATCTGTTTGTTTGTGGATATCATAATCTTGAGATATTATCTTTATATCCCATTGACGCAGGTGGTGCTGTTGGGATCACACCCCCTGAAAGTGTGATAGAGATGGAAAGTCCTCCTTGCACAGAGCGGGATAGTCAGGGTGCAGTCTTTGTCAGCCTAAATGAAAGTAACTTGATTGAGACAGAGACTGAGTCAGACCACGATGATGATGATGGTATGGACACGGATGATACTGAAAGTATATCGGAGGTAGGGGACTCAGGAGGAGAGGATAGTGCAGTCTTTGTCAGCCTAAATGAAAGTAGCTTGATTGAGACAGAGACTGAGTCAGATCACGATGATGATGATGATGGTATGGACACAGATGATACTGAAAGTATATGGGAGGTATGGGATTCAGAAGAAGAGGATAGTGATGATGGTTATGATGAGGGTTGGAGCGACGAGAGTGATGATGAGGGTATGAAATTACCCGAAGAATAATAGGAACACTATCCCCCACCACAACATGTGCCATATGTAAAGATAACGGATATTCCCAGTGCATCCAGTGATATGTCTTAGCTACATCTACCAGACTGCGAATTGTGTAGTTTGAATATTTGAAAGCAACTTGGAGAATGCTATTGGCTGGTGGAGGTATCCGGATCAACCAGCCAATAATTGTTGCTGAAAATGTTAATTGAATACAGGTTGCATTGTTAAATTATTGTTTGCATGTACATGTACATGTATTTGTAGGTGCTATATTTCACTCTTTAATCCACTGATATGAGGTGATAAGATAGGAAGACATGGACATCTGATGACAGAGCTTTTCATGAACTTCTAGTAGAGCTGGCCTCTACTCTGAGTTCATTGGCCAGACTTTTAATATTGCCAAAGGATGCATATTGCCGTAGTAGTTTCATTATGTTTTTTGTCACTGTTGATATGTAATATTCAAGCTTTGGTCACGGTTACTTACTTTCCCTGTGAACACCAAACACAAGGTGACTGGGTTTGGATGCCTTATGTAAAGAAGACAGCAGAACGACACTGCCACCATGGCAACAGAGGGTCATGAGAGGATGTCAAAATTTTGTGTTTTTTTAACTGACTCACAAAAATACAGACTATTTTGTATTATTTTACTTTCTTCATGAAATATTAACATCCTGATTATACACCTCCAGTCTCAGCAATCAGCAATGTGGAAGTAAATGTACAGTACACCTCCAGTCTCAGCAATGATGAGACAAATGTACAGTACACCTCCAGTGTCGCAATGTACATTACACCTTCAGTGTCAGCAGTGATGAGACAAATGTACATTACACCTCCATTGTCGGCAATGATGAGACAAATGTACATTACACATCCATTGTCGGCAATGATGAGACAATGTACATTACACCTCCAGTGTCGGCAGTGATGAGACAAATTTACAGTACACCTCCAGTGTCAGCCATGATGAGACAAATGTACATTACACTTCCAGTGTCGTCAATGATGAGACAAATGTACATTACACCTCCATTGTCGGCAATGATGAGACAAATGTATCTCTATTGTCGGCATTGATGAGACAATGTACATTACACCTCCAGTGTCGGCAATGATGAGACAAATGTACAGTACACCTCCAGTGTCACAATGTACATTACACCTCCAGTGTTGGCTATGATGAGACAAATGTACATTACACCTCCAGGGTCGGCAATGATGAGACAAATGTACATTACACCTCCAGCGTCGGCAATGATGAGACAAATGTACAGTACACCTCTAATCTCAGCAAAGATGAGATAGTACACCCCCAATCTCAGCAATGCTGAGGTAAATGTTCAGTACACCTACAATCTCAGCAATGTTGAGACAAATGTACAGTACACCTCCAGCCTCAGCAATCAGCAATGCTGATGGAAATGGAGATTTCACCTCCAGTCTTGGCAATCAGCAATGCTGATGCAAATGAACATTACATCTCGGCAATCAGCAATCCTGAGGCAAATGGATATTACATATCAGCAATCAGCAATTCTGAAGCGAATGAACATTACATCTCAGCAATCAACAATGCTGAGGCTAATGAATATTACACCTCAAATCTCAGCAGTCAGAAATGCTGAGGCAAATGCCAAGCAACGCTTACTCCATTTCAGCAATATTTTGCAGAGGCAGGTGCTTTTTATTTCCCCAAGGTACATGTTTACTTTATTTTGTGTATTTTGAAATCCACTTGAGGCTGTGATCTAGGCAACCTAGGTACATCCACTGTATGGTACAATAAGACCTGTTGTGCTTATTTTCCCTTCCTCCTGATTGTCTTGTAACAAAGCAGATTATGTGTACCTTGATATAATGTTCATCTCTGACATGTCAGCCAGAGATCACAATGTTAATATATTCATTTTTTATTGGCAAGGTTCATAGTTACAAAAAAATATTTTCTCACTATGATGATTACTTTGTTGATCAGGAGAAAAAAAAAGACAAAAAAAAACCAGATAATTATTCTGCCTAGGCTAATAGCTCTATGGAGATTGCACCTCATGTCCCCAGCATAATAAAAACAGTATTGTTGTAATTCATTATTCAAACAGTTTGCTCAAATATGCAGTCATTCGTTTTTATACGCCCGCCAAAAAGGCGGACGTATTATGTGATGGCGGTTTCTGTCCGTCCATCCGTCCGTCCAGGCGTCCGTCTGTCCGTCCCCCATGTCCGGTCTATATCTGGAACAGATTTCTATTTACAGTTCCAATTTTTGGTGAGTGGATACCCTACGGAGAGACGATGTGTCGCGTACAAAAATGAAGGTCGCGGTCAGAGGTCAAAAGTCACTGGCCTGAAAAACAGGAAATCAGTGAAGTGTTCGTGTCCGGTCTATATCTCTGGATGTTTTCTATCCACAGTTGCAATTTTTTGTGAATGGATACATCAGGTGAAGACGATGTGTCGCGTACCGAAATTCAGGTCGAGGTCAGAGGTCAAAGGTCACTGTTGCCTAAAAATCAGGAAATCATTGATCATTGATAGTTTTCCATCTACAGTTCTAATTTTTGGCGAGTGGATGCCCTAGGGGGAAATGATGTGTTGCATGCCAAATGTAGGTCGAGGTCAGAGGTCAAAGGTCAGTGTGAATGAAAAATCAGGAAATCATAAATTTCTAATTTTTGTGAGTGGATTCAATAGGGGGAAATGAAGTGTTGCATATCAAAATATAGGTCAAGGTCGAAGGTCAAAGGTCATTGTGACCCAAAAATCAGGAAATTATTAAAAATAACATTTTTTTGTGTCAGTAGATACATTAGGGGGACTCGATGTGTCACATATTAAAATGTAGGTCAAGGTCAAATGTCAAGGTCACTGTGACCCCAAAATCGTGAAATTGTTAAAAATCTTGATTTTTTGTGTCCATTGAGAAATTACGGGGAGATGGTTTGTCATGTACCAAAATTTAGGTCAAGGTCACTGTGACTCCAGAATCAAGAAATCTTTGAAAAGTACTTTTTTTTGGTGTCAGTAGATACATTACAGGGACATGATGTGTCACATACCAAAATGTAGGTCAAGGCCGAATATCAAGGTCACTGTGACCCCCGAAATCATGAAATTCATAAAAATCGTGATTTTTTTTGTGTCCATTGATACATTGACGGAAGACGATGTGTCATGCACCAAAGTTTAGGTCAAGGTCAAAGGTCAAGGTCACTGTGACCCCAAAATTAGGAAATCATTAAGTCACATTTTCATATGCCTGTCGAAGACGAGGTCATGTAATGCGATGTTGCGTTCTGTCCATTCATCCATGCGATATCTCTAGTTTCAAGGTATGGAATGGTATCAGATACCTTACTCGCATGGTGAAGAGGAGACATACATCAATTTGTCAAATGTCAAGGTCACAGTCCCCCAGAATTGAATCAAGTTTAGCTGACTATATGTGTTAGGTTGGAATATTCAAAGTTCTCTCCCCTACATGTATATGGCATTTGTCCTGTGGAGTTGTCTCCCATGTTTGAAACAGCTACATTTAGTTAAACTGTTGTGAAATAGAAACCATACATTTACTAGTTTAACGTGGAGAGGGGTCCTTTATGAACTTCATACCCGGTTATCAACTCAAGAACAAAGGTTTACTTCATCACTTTCTTCTTCCTTCATGAAAAAATCTCGTCTGAAAGAAATCCATTTGCAGAAAAAGTACTATTTTCTTGTGTTTGACTATTGTCGATTTCATTGTGGGATATGCGAGCTCTCGGTTCTTGCTCCAAGGTCACCTAGTTTCCAAGAGTTAAGCTCATTTTAGTTTATCATTCAATTTTAGATGTGATATGTTACATTCTCAGAAGCACAAAATTGTAGACCTTTTTCCGGATTGCTAGCTACCAATTGGAATCAAGGCGATTAAACAACCTTGAAATTTGGACCAATGTAATTCCAGATATACGGGCGTATATTGAAGCCCTTTGGGCTCTTGTTGAAGAGTGTGATCACACTATCACACTCCTAGAAATTAGCTAAGAAGTGTGAAAAACACCACTCGCCAAATGTAAGTATCCTAATGTTATAACCTGGAGGAGTGTGATCTAGAATATTAATTATCTAATGTATGCAGGAGCTCCTCCATTATTTTATATAATTTATGCAGGGGAGCTATCACTTCGTATTTAGAAAATGTGTAAACAGCTCTGCAATTACATGCCTGCAACATGTGCTATGCATTCATGTAAGAAAATATGATGACTTTAAATCCTTAAACAAGAACCCAAATGGAAAAATAAAATTTAAGGTGTAGAGAGATGTGGTTGAAAAATAGTTGTTTTTTTTTTACATTGGAAACAATTAATTCTTGTATGCAGTTGAGTTTTGGTGATGTCACACCTAGAGATAATTAGATAGACAAATAATGGCATATCAAGACAAGGTTCCGATTCATTTGCACTGCATTAACATTTTGTGTACAGGTTACAGATATCACTTGTCACTTGGTTTTTAGCGATGTTTTACATGAATATGAATCACAAAGACCTTTCTTACTGCATATTCAGTAATTAACATTTCATAACCTGGACAATTTTCAAAATAAGCCCTTAGTAACTTGTTGCAATGATAGTTATATTTCTTGAAATAATTGGAATTTTTTTCAGAAACAGAGTTATAAATTGCTATCAATAATATAACTTTGAAAGAGACTTACAGCTCTGTGAATAGTTCACCAGCATAACTTTGGCTCATTAAACCGAGAATCATTTGATGACATCGCATAATTTCATTTGCATAAATTCCAATTTGGGTTCCCAGTTAACTTTAATCAACTCCATGTGGAAGAGCTTTTCCTAAAAGTATGTATACTCTCCTGCTATTCCTTATGCTACAAACAATACGTTACCATATGTGTCACACTTCCTGGCTTGTATTTACAATTTCTTATCAATTTATGAACAAACTGGTGTAAGCAAGAGCCAGTCCGGTTTTCTGACAATGGAATCTCACATTACAACCAGTGTCTTAATAAACACAATTGCAGTTGTCCTGTTGTTTATCAGTAAACATGGTCATGTTCAGCATTAGACTTCAGAATACCATATATCAGAGATCTGTTGATGAGAAAAGAGCACAGAGAGCAAGCAGTTTGCCTCAGTCTGAAAGGTGCGAAATATTAACTGGTTTAAAAGCCCCCCCTTCAACTACAAGCAATTAAAAGCATCTGCAGCCTCAATGTAAGCCATTATGAATTTTAGACACATTACCCGGTCATTTATGACTGCTAATTATGGCGATTGGTGCCCATATGTCTGTGATCATGTTTCTTCATTCTCAGTCATTCTGTCGTACAAGCTAGGCTTCAGTGTTCCATTGTCCTATAAACATCTCAGTGTGTAGGCCATCGACAGATCTTGCTGCTTTCAAGTTCTGACACTTTATTATGAAGTATAGCCCCCACCCGACGAAGCAATTTGTATATTTGGAAATAATTTTTGGGAGAAAGACTAATTCAGTCGTCGGTAAACCCACATCTCTTATCTGTTGATTTGCTCTCACCATCTGAGGTATGCAGTTTTTCAATGAGCGTGGCGTGGGTGGTTGAGTGGGCACGGGTTCTGTTGCTTCAGTGCATTTTGCTGAGAAGCAACAGGAACTTGATAATGTGATGTCGAAAAATCTTCATTGCTCGGATTTGATAGACGAACCAGGACTTAATTTGGATGATGAAATGGGCAAGGATGCCCCTCGTGCTTTTTGGAAAGTAAAATCTGCATTCAATCAGAGGCCCTATAATAAAGGGACTGGTGAGCGGCTTAGTGTCTTTGAAGGTATGTTCATTGCGCCAAGATAAGCAGTGATAAGAATCAGACACTTGTTGATTAGCTGACGCTCGCTAAAACAACACATGCAGATGTGACAAGCCAATGCACGGCCAGGCGTATCACTAACCTCGCCTGGCGAGGCGCTTCGCTTCAGGCGAAAGGGTATATTGCGAGGAGTCCGCCAAATCGCTGCCAAATCGCCGTTTTGTTCATTTTTCAAAGATTTTTTTCCATCATTTCACCTGAACAAAGTCGCATTTCAACTTCACATAGCAGTTTTCGAACTACTTATGATTTACACAGTAATTTTCATTGGTCATAAAAAGTGATTTAAAGCGCTACAATCGGTTGCATATTTGTCCAGTAATTAGAAAAAATTACATATTTTTCGACAGCCGTAAAACCATAAATGCAATTATTTCCTATCCAAAATAGTAACACATTGTCGAGAAATATGCAAGAGACGAAAGAATATAACCCAACAACATAAAAAATATCTTTTTTGTCAAGATATCTTGTTTCATGTGTACACAAACTGGTTGTACAAATTGCTATCGCCCTATTTTCCCTCCAGCTGTCCCGGCGGAATTCGCACCGACAATCCACAAACTTTGAAAGAATATTTCTCACGATAGATTGAAAATATCAGCAAGTAGTAGGTAGAGTGGATTAACTAGTAACAGCTCCTCACTGCGCATGCGCAGAATTTATTTTGGGGGCGTGGCTATGTGTGTGCGCATGCGTGAGTATATGCAAATGAGTTTTATGCAAATGAGGTCATTGGGTTCATTGGGTATATTCAAGATGGCGGCTTGTTTTTGTAGGTGGGGGTGGTCGGATTCAAGATGGCGGCTTGTTTTTGTAGGTTAGGGGTGGTCGGATTCAAGATGGCGGCTTGTTTTTGTATGTTAGGGGTGGTCGTATTCAAGATGGCGGCTTGTTTTTGTAGGTTAGGGGTGGTCGTATTCAAGATGGCGGCTTGTTTGTGTGTGTTATGGGTTTTCCCCAGCCCTCATTTGCATATGTTCAAGATGGCGGCTTGTTTTTGTAGGGTGGGGGTGGTCGGTTTCAAGATGGCGGCTTGTTTTTGTAGGTTAGGGGTGGTCGTATTCAAGATGGCGGCTTGTTTTTGTAGGGTAGGGGTGGTCGGTTTCAAGATGGCGGCTTGTTTGTGTGTGTTATGGGTTTTCCCCAGTCCTCCTCATTTACATATGTCGTTTTCAAGATGGCGGCTTGTTTGTGTGTGTTAGGGGTGGTCGTGTTCAAGATGGCGGCTTGTTTTTGTGTGTTAGGGGTGGTCGTGTTCAAGATGGCGGCCTGTTGTCCGCTGAAAATATGCAAATGAGGTCTTTGCCACTGTCGTTTTCAAGATGGCGGCCTGTTTGTGTGTGTTAGGGGTGGTCGTTTTCAAGATGGTGGCTTGTTTTTGTAGGTTAGGGGGGGTCGTTTTCAAGATGGCGGTCTGTTGTCCGCTGAAAATATGCAAATGAGGTCAATGGGCTATAAAAGGAGTTCATTTTTAGGTCCAGGGTGTATTCAATCTGACTTACCTGACCTGTCTCCCAGCCAGCCAGCCAGCCACGCAGCCAGCACAGCCATCCATTTACTTTTTTTCGATTTTACCAGTGGCAATTCACTAGACTATTACTCCGTAATAGTTTTTTCACCAGCCTGCATAGTCATGTCATCATCATTATTTTTATCGAGGCTTGACAAGTACCGTCTTCGTTTCATGGATGAGATGAAGCATGTGGATGAATTATGTGATTTCCTTATGGCGGAGGAAAACATACTCCTGGAACAGAGTGTCGAAGAAATCATGGCGGAGAAAACCCCTTCAGCCCAAAACACAGCCCTCATCCATGAGGTACGGCAATTTACCTACTATGGATTTCTAGCCTTCGTGGAGGCGTTGAATATCACGGGAAATGCCGAACTAGCACATTTACTTGAAGCCGGCGACGACGTTATACAAGATGAAGAGATCTTAGTGATGGACACTACCCGTACAGCCAGCAACAAACGTACGCACACTACCCCAGAGAGTACTACATCTGCTAAACGTGTTGGACGCCCCAAACGTCCCCGTTTAACACCGTTAGTAATACCAGTGATTGAGGGGTCAGTCGTAGTACCCCAGCAAGTGCCTGTGAAACAACAACTTCCTCTGTCTGTCCAGGAGATCAACAATCTGATCGAAGCGGCTCACCAGACAGCCCACAAGGACATTTGGGAGCTTTCACCTTATTTGACGGTGAGTGTCAAAGACGAAGAAGTGCATTTTAATGCAGCGGGCTTTAATGACAGACCTGGTAAGCATATTACCCTGAATTTGGACACCTGGCAAAAACTGGAGGCCCTTGATTACGCCATCGATGCGATTATTCGTGACCAGGGAAATGACGAAGCGAAATTACATGTGGCTGACGACATCTATGTGAGTTGTGCTTATTTCAATGACCAGCTCCTCGTACATATTCGAAAAAATGGCGAAAACGCTTAGATACGCAAGAGCTGGTGGCTTGTCCTCAAGGTGTCACATTGAAATTAACGGCGTGGCGGGAGTTGCAGAGTCTTGCCAGTACAATTAGGCAAACTCTGACCTACCAGGTGTCGACCTATATAGCTGAGAAGTACATTGAGACAGTCCTGCAGCTCATCAGACCTCACCTGAACACTCTGGTGGCCTCATACGCGGACCTCACTGAAGCACTACAGGCTGTGACCGAGATGGAAATTACCCTGGCAGTGGTAGCGGCTTGTCCTTCCAAAATTCCACGTGAAGAGGTTGTGACGTACATCTATACCCACCAAGGACAGAAAGATGATGATGAATTCAAACAAGTCTTGTTGAAGAACTATTGAGAACAAGGAAAACATGTATTGATCTGGAGACATTGTATTACAAAAATTCAGAGGTTTTTTTTTCACTGTTAATTGTATTTAAAATTCAATACTTACATATAATTGGTATTAAATTCAATTGTGAATACGTTCATTGTGTGTTAATAAAAAATAGTAGAAAATTAAAAAAAATGTGTTCTTTTTTCCTTTTTTAATAGTCAAATAGCTCCAAAAACGTCTATTTCCATTCTTGCGCATGCGCAGAATGCTGATAGTTCAACCCACACCAGTCCATCAGATGGCCCTTCATCTCACCTTCACATTGATACCTCACTCGGCTCCATCGGGCCACTAGGGGCGCCCCTAACGCCAAAAAGGGTATTTTGCAGATCGATAGCAAAACCTGGTGTACGAGGATTATTTTTATTTTGGAGGTAGTGGGTCGAGTGAGGTATCAAATTGAAGCTGACGTGAAATGCTTCACAATGATACCTCACTC
>JAVTVY010002018.1:0-36791 GCA_036873755.1 Hanleya hanleyi
ACAATAAAGTTGCCAGAAATTCTTTTGTTCTACATTATTCTACCTTTCTGGCAACCAGCTGCATCTGTTCTTTCAATATTTGAATATATTGTTTACAAGGGCAGATTATCTTGTGAAAATGGCATGGGCAAAGGTCTGTAACTGGTTTTCGGGTCATTGGTGTTACTGTAACTGAAATCGGAGCCAAAAAGCGAACGCTTTAATTAGAAACAAAGTTTTGCCACCAGGCGGCTTCTTTTCCAAGCGCGGGTAAACTTGAGATTCCATAAGAAGTGTTTTATGAAACTCTTTTCAGTATTTCAGTCATTTCTAGCTCCAAATTTTCAGCGTATGTTTATTACCGGTCACTGGTGTTACGTGTCAGGATCAACATGTAGTGGCTCCCGAGTAAAAATATTAACTGGTAATAAAGAAATGTGCGTGTGAATTACAAAATCATTGTTATTGGACCGTCACGACAATATACGAGGGAGCAACAATTAATTCCTTCCAAAATGTCAGTGGTGTTACCTGTCAGTGGTGTTACTATTTGTAGGGTAACACCATTGACAAAAATGATGATTTTGCTCCAAATTTCAGTACAACTTGAATTTACCTTTCTTCCAAATAATACTAAGTTAAAGGTGAAATGCAAAGGTTTTCATATTTCCCTATTTTTATTCTTCGCGGGCTAGTTAATGATGGAAATATCAGCCCAAATACTCTGTTTGGTTTTATTTGAAGTATTTTGTCTCCTGGTAGCTTTTGAAAAGTGCTTCAAAGTTGGCATCTCAAGACCGGCCGATTTCAGAAATGAAATCCGCATCGTTTATCTGCCCTTGTTTGACGTTCGTTTGTGACGTCACATCAGACCATCTGGCCGGGCGTCAATACTTGTAACGTTCAGTCTCCGGGCGGCTGGTCTGACGTGACGTCACAATCAAGGAAAGATAAGCGATGACATTTTGCAAATCTGAATTCAGCTGTGCTAGGGGTACTAACTTTTAAAAAGATTCTAGCAGACAAGATAATTCAAATTAAACCAAGTGAAGTAGATAGACTGGTATTTCTATCATTATTCAACCTATATAAAATGTGAAAAAGAGAATCTAAAAACCTTTGCATTTCACCTTTAAGGAGTCTTGTCATATACGTGTTTTGCCCCTAGATCGCTTTCACTCACGGCTGTATTTTTGCCTCTATGAACAAATTGGTCACTGTTGTTACACGAGGTCAGTGGTGTTACTCGAGGTCACTGGTGTTACCGGGTTGTCATTGGTGTTACATTTCAGTTAGATAACTATTTGAAGAAGAAGAAGCAGTTTTATCAGAAGGCTTTTCATATACCTGTTTTGCCCCTAAATATTCTTCACTTGCAACTGCATTTTTGCGTCTATGAACAAATTAATCAGTGGTACGTGTTGCACGAGGTCAGTGGTGTTACCGGATTGTCAGTGGTGTTACGGATGCAAGAATGGTCTAGAAATTCAGAAACACTTGTTTAAATTGTCCCATATTTTGAAAAAGAAACAAACTCGATTAATTTAAAGTCCGCATCAAGAATAAATAGGTTTTATTATACAGAATCTACATGAATGGTTGATACATGCGGTCCAATTGGCTGATTTTGGTGAGCCAAGTGGCATACTTATGATATTGAAAACAAACTTGTTTTCCTAACTTCAATATTTTTTCATCATTAGTCATAGTTACATGCATGTATCTTTCTATTTCTGTTCTCTTAGTGCCCAATATACTGATCATTCGTGTGTAACACCACTGACATGATTGAAGACAACTCCACCGTTAAGTGTTCCGAAAAGTTTATTGTTCGGAATGTCTGCATTTATTGTACGCGTTATAAAGAGTTTTGTCAATGGAGACTCTGTTGAAATCAGATTTTGTAGTCATTGGTGATGTTGATTTTGAGATATTTCCCCAAGTCAAAATGTGCCTTTCCGTGAGAATGACCAACATTGTTCCTTTTCGCTTAAGTCCATGGAGTATTATTACATTTGAATAAAGTAAGGACAGCATATTATTCATCATATATCATACCACCAGATCTTACCATGTTAATTCCGAGTTGTTCAGCCTCCCAGTTTAACTTGAGTCACGTTGCATATATACACAGGCGCTTTTATTCAGTCCGGTTGTTAAGTAAAACGTCACAATCAACGCGACAAGCGTCAATTATGCCGTTGCGGTGTGTTTTACATTGGCAACTTTTTGAGGGTATTCAATCATGAAATATGTCCATCGAAGTAATACTATGTCCATATTCATTCTCGTCTCGCGAGACTCCCTACTGCTTTGGTCTCCCGCGGGTAGACACGGCTCTCTTTGAGAATGTGTCCATATTGTCTCCATGTTGTGGTGACGTCATCACAATTACATCTGTAACGTTTGAATTCGCAATATAGTATAAGAGTTCTTTCAGTTTGAGGAGAATAGAGAATATTTCCCCCCATTGCTGTTGAAATAATTTGGCCAAATTAGACATCGCGCATCGTTTGTTTGTTTTTTGTTTGTTGGTTTGTTTGTTTGTTTGTTGGTTTTTTTTGAATATACAATTAGTAGTGAGTGAAAGCTAGGATACAGTATGGCTTGCGCACGGGTGGGCATTAGCCCCATACCATGTTTCTTAATAAAAAATAATAATAATAATTTTACCATAAAATTACAGTTTTATTTTATTTTACACATTTCCACTTTTAATTAACGCATATACCGGCAGCATTTTGAGAATGGTTGAAAGGAACCGATAAAAGGTACCGGTATACCTTTCAAGCGAGATTGTAAGAACCCCGCGTCTCGATCGAAACCTGAGCAGTGAGGAGTCACGCATTGGAGGTTGGAAAAAATAACCAATGAGCGATAAGACAGTCATGCGCATGTTACACTAAACACCGACACGTGTACTTCCGCCTTTGTTCCGGCTGTCAAACTTTTCCATATGCCGAACTGTTAGAAGAAAACTGGAAGCTGGAATAACTGTAAACGTCTGTGACTAAGATAACAAGTCTAACATTTTAAAGAGTTTAAACATTTCTACGTTATCTCACAATTCCTTTGAATAGAAGAAGCTTGGGAGATATGTGCTGCGTGAAAGTAAGCGGTACACAACAACACCAACAACACCGTCTTGGTTGAGATGGGAGCGGCTTTTATCATATTAGGTTTGCATTATTTATGTGATTTAAATAGATCATGTCGTCTTCAGAATAGAAAAGAATGATTCAAGTTAATCTATGAACTTTGAATATAGTGATTAACAGAATTACAGTTGTGTCCGTGTGTCTGTGAGTGTAGGAGGGCGTGGGGGCAGTGTTGCAGCCACAGGGTTGGTTGGATCTGTTATAATTATGGGTTGCTTGAGTCATGAAGGGTATCAGAGAGCTCAGGGCAGGATACGTAACTGTTTGTTCAATTGTATGTGTTGGTGGTGAGTTTTACTATCTATGTCTACGTTATAAGCTTGGTCAATACTTGGATGGGTGACCGGGTACTGTACTGGCTGGGCTGATCAGTGTCCAGGATAATAGGAACTCTGAGCACTCGTGTTCTGGCACATGTAGGCACCATTGTGATATGACTGAAACAAGGTTGAAAATGACGTTAAATCCTACTACTCACTCACTCTATGTATCTATGATCTCAGAATAAGTTTCATTTACTTATGTTTATTTTTTCCACAGGGACGTCCATATTGGCTTTGCTGTTAGCAGGTTATTTGGCGCAGATTTATCTCCCTCCTCCAAAACCCAAAATAGCAGGAATTGACTTGGGTGAGTAACCTGACCGATTCAGTCACCAGTTCCTCACTTTGATCATACAAATCTGTCCACTTGGGAAAAATCAAAATCACTCCTTGCCATATTTTCAACCTTTCAATGTAAAAAAATGTTAAAAAGAATAGAAATATTTGATTACAGTAAATTCTCTAATAATTCAATCACCCTATTAAATTTCAATCAGTCCAGATTTTGTGGACAAAATTCAATCAGTCATTCTACTAGATTTGATCACCCACTAAAATCTTTAAACTAATGGGGAAATAATGGATTATCTGCATGAGTTTGAACTATTCCTGTTCTAAGAAATTTGACCACCTCCTGGTTTAGAGTGGGTAATTTCACTTCCTGTGATTGAATTACCATCTAAGATAGAGCCTGAAATATACTCCTTCTTGTCAATGGTCCGTGCAACACATGGTCCAAATTCATTGATATAAGTTAAAACAGAAGCAAATGAAGTGTGTATCATAATTCATTAGATTAGAGTAGCCGGATGGCACTGGCACTCATGAAACCGTCTACACTCTTGCAGTCTCTACACACGCAATATGAAATGCAAGGGTGCGAAGTGGGGAATCATGGGTGTGTCTAAGTATGTACATTTCATAGGCTAAGTATTCATATTTCAGCATCAACTCATCTCCCATAATGCAACACTCAAGTTTTTGTTTTGAATCTGTGTGAACATGACACATACCAACCTTTCTGCGCAACCACATCACATCATGTGTTATTAGCAGGGAGGCAGAGGCCAGCATGCATGCTAGCTAATCTAAACTAAGGATGCAAATTTCTATTGCCTCCAGTTAAAATCATTCGGGGTAGGTACTATATATATTATGAGCATTCATGCCACCCAATATTTTCTCACCTAACTACTCTTCATTATATTATCACAGGTACAACATTCTCCTGTATAGGTGTTTACCATGCTGTGACAGGGGATGCAGAGGTCTTAGAAGTACAGGATGGTCATCAGTGTATTCCCAGTGTTGTGGCATTCAGGTACCAGTATTTATATTGTTGTGGTCATTTTAGTACCCATCTTCATACATCAAGTCGAATACTGGGCAAGGTTACCACAAATTTCTCCGGAGTTCAAGTTGAAGGCACACATTTTCCAACAGCCAATCAAAACTAAGCCTATTGCCATGGAGGTTCAGCCAATCACCAGGCAGTCTTTTAGAAATGTTTCAGTTAAGATTCAAATCATGTGTATATCAATGTAATATCCGGATGCTATCTTGGGTCTTGTTTTCTGCTAGAATTAGCAGGTTGAGTAATTCTCAAACCTACATGTATGAAAATTTCTGTGAGATTTCTGTTTTTAATAACCAAAAAAGCTTTTTTGTTTTTAAATGTTTGAGGAAAGTTACTCGTAGTTGTAAAGCACTGAAAGAGTTATGTTTATCTGTAACTGAAGTATTTTCTGAAAGTGTAAAAATACCTGGGTCTTATTTTCTTACCAGAAGGCAGGTCAAATTATTCTCAAATTTACTCCTCTCAATATTTGTAAGAGAAATCTGTGTTTAAATATCAAGAAGCTTTCTTCAAATCAGTTAATGTTGGGAAAAGTTACACATAATTGTAAGACACTGACAGTTACATTCATCTGTATCTGCCATGTTAAAAAAATACATGTGTAATGTTGAATTGGTGCTGTATTGTGGGTAGTGATTTTATGCCCAATAATAACAATTTGGCATAAAGTTATGTGTTGGACTTGAATGTTTATGTACCTCGCATATGTAGAATGGTCCATATGTATTTATGAAATTTGTAACCATGGAAACCTCCTTACATGTATTTCAGTGACCAGGGGATTGTCGTTGGTTACAAGGCGATGGCTCAGGCAGATCATAATCCCAGGAACACGCTGTATGATTCCAAAAGATTTATAGGCAAACCTTACACAGAGGCCGAGTTGGCTGAAACTCAAAAACAATATTCTTTTAAGGTAATCAATTGAAACATGAGCAGTGTGACTTAACGTCACAGGACCTAA
This sequence comes from Hanleya hanleyi, assembly GCA_036873755.1. NCBI lineage: Eukaryota > Metazoa > Mollusca > Polyplacophora > Lepidopleurida > Hanleyidae > Hanleya > Hanleya hanleyi. The sequence continues at coordinate 5,782 of JAVTVY010002018.1, forward strand.
GAAGTAGGATTTGATATGATTCAAGTGTGTACCTGAACCTAAGACTGACAATTTCCATGGTCGTAGAAGGCTTAAAATCAATCTAAAGGACTTTTATTATTTATCAAGAAATAATTGATTATTTCCTGTGTACAGCAGGTGGAGAAACTAAATTTTCGCACTCGCATTTAGCATGGTTTAAGCCCACTGCGCATTGGTTTTGCACAGAATGTTTTCTTCCGGTTTTGCTGGTTCCCAGTTTCATGGTAGTAGAACGGTCTCCCCAAAAAAATGCCTGGATTAGCCCCTAAATTTCATCAAAAGTAGGTCAGCTGAGAACTTGCTGGTAACAGTCCCCTAATGCACATTCATGCCAAAAATCAAGGTGCTAATTAGTGTCAACGGTTCTTCTTATTTTGCCGACAAAAGGCTGACTCACTCACTCAATACCGGACAATTTGCAAATGAGAGCCTAATTCGTAGGAATATATACATCATATATCCGTCGGTCAGAGCATGGTCTTTTTGTATGTTCACTTTCTTCAGATTCAAAAGAATGTTTGAGATGATATCAATTATATACTCGGTGTTTTTCAGGACTTCAACTTGAACCATTTTAGAGCTGTCACTATATTTGCTCCATTGAAAATGCACATTGTTGTTGGCGATATTTTACAGATGTGTAACAGAACATTTGTATTCCTGAAACACAGTAAAGACATCCAGGGAGTAGAAAAATAACTGTTCATGATCTCGTGGAATTGATACAAAATGATATGCCATATCATTGATTAATCATTACTGCTATTACCAGCGGACACCACAAGACATCATGCCATTGATGTAAATCTGCTTTTTCCATGTAGAAAATAAGTTTGGATGCAAGTGAAAAGTGGATGAAACTGTCTAATTTATGTTTACATTTATTTACAATTTATTCTTGAATCTGATGTGGAGTTACAAGATAGCCCCACTTACACTTCAAACATTATAATGTAACTCAGATTTCTATTATTGTTCTTCTTGTGAAAAACCTCACTGTCATATATTTTAATATCCATCTTCTCATAATTTCACGCAATTCACGTACTGGTTTTTCTCAAGTGATATGCCATATGCTGATCATGCGGATGTTGATTTTCATGTATTCATTCTAACTAGCACTCTTCCTAACTAGCTGACCGTTCTGGTTACTGTTTTCACAGTTAGAAGCAGATGAGTATGGGATGATTCGCTATGTGGTGTCTGTCAATGGCTCTGATCGGAGGGTGGCACCAGAGGAAGTGGGCACCATCATACTAAAGACGCTCACATCGGCTGCCGAGGCGAATATCTCTGCTCCAATTAACAAAGTGGTCATGTCCGTCCCTGCTGAGTTTGATGAGATGCAGAGGAACTACACAAGGAAAGCTGCAAATTTAGCAGGTATTGTGTTTGGATGCATGTTTGTTTACCCCTCTGCTGTGATTGGTCTTGGGGTATTGCCATCTTTGCCTGTATATCTCATTTTTTGGGGGGGCTATCATATCTTCTAAACAACAATGCAGACTATGGTCTCATCAAATCTACACCACACATGCACCTGCTCATCACAAGCCCAGTGAATATAACTTTTTTGCATTGGTCCATATATTCCAAGATCACATAGTTTAAGTTATATTCACAAATGTGTAAATGTGACTGTTTCTGAACTAAGCCCATGCATGCAAGGCAGAGGGGTTCTCAGCATATTTCACGAAAGGACAAAAGAAAACAATTTATTATTAATAATTTCATATTTTGTACTCTGTCATCAGAGTAAATCTTACATTATCATTTTACATGTTGTCAATGTGCCAGACTGTCAATGTTTCAGACTGTCAGTATGTCAGACTGTCAATGTGCCAGACAGTCAATGTGTCAGACTGTCAGTATGTCAGACTGTCAATGTGCCAGACAGTCAATGTGTCAGACTGTCAGTATGTCAGACTGTCAATGTGCCAGACAGTCAATGTGTCAGACTGTCAGTATGTCAGACTGTCAGAATTCATCAATAAATTATATTCAAGGAACAAATGATCGTGTGAACGTTGAGACGATATAATTCAGATAACAGGCCATAGATCACTCTAGAATAAAGACTAATGGGTAATGCAGCTAATGTCTCTGGTGTTTGAGTATATATGATTATCATTATGCAGTGGAGATAAACCTGGATATACCTGGTCCAGGCATTTGCTGTTGACTTGATGTTGAGATGTATTGAGAATTGACAAATTAACAAATTTAATGTAAAATTGTGTCTTCCATTTAACAGGTTTAGATGTATGGCGTATCATCAACGAACCGACAGCAGCTGCTCTGGCATACGGCCTTCATAAACACCCTAATCAACAGACAATTCTGGTAGTTGATCTGGGAGGAGGGACCTTGGATGTGTCCCTTCTTCGGGTACAGGGAGGAATGTTCCTTACCCAGGCCATGGCAGGTATGTATATACATGTACAGTAGGGTAGGCTCAAATTTTTTAACCTAAATGAATGATATCAGTGCCAGTTTGAGTTCTTTCAGATGAATGGCCATCTTGGTGCTATTTAATGTTCTTATGATAATTTATTGTCAAGATGCCCAAGAAGCTAGAATGGTCACTATGGGAATCCAGTTGAATTTTACATTCAGAATAAAATTAGTTATTAGGGCTATTGCCTTATAACCAATATAGTGGGTGATCCTCACAGTTTGTGTAGTTTCTGAACACTAAGTTTAATAAGAAATACTTTGAAGATTCTTTCCATTATATTGCTTTACATCCAGCACTGGGATTGCATTTCAACTATGTCTACCTATAGGTGTCGCCACCAGCTGGCAAAATAACATTCAGATTTGAACTGAAAGTTTTCTTTGAACTTTGATACATTGGTACTTTTTTCTAATTCTTAGGTAACAATCGATTAGGAGGACAAGATTTCAACCAGCGATTAATGCTGTATTTATTAGACATCATCAGCAGACGTTACCAAATACAGCTGACAGATAAAGAAGATTTACAAAATTTGAGACTTCAGGCTGAGATGGTAAAACTCAATTTAACGTATCAGAACTCTGCTGAAGTACAACTTCATCTACGTTCATTTGGTGACCGAACAGAATTCAGGAATACAATCACGAGAGAAAAGTTTGAAAACTTGAATGCAGATTTATTCCAGAAAGTTCTGGATCCAATCAACATAGTTTTGGGGTCGGTAGAGATTCTGAAAGAAGAGGTGGATGAAATTGTTCTCGTTGGCGGGTCCACGAGAATCCCTAAAGTGCGGGAAATAATTAAACAATATTTCAACAAAATACCGAATACTTCCATAGACCCTGAAGTTGCAGTGGCTATAGGAGTGTCCATTCAGGCTGGGATCATTGGCGGCATGTGGCCACTGACAGTCAGCGCTATAGAATTGCCAACTAGAGTAAAAAAAGTTCAGCTTTCTTGATAATAAAATATATTTAATATATTTCGTCAAGTCAATTTTTGATTTTATTTTTTGGCCTTTAGAAAGTGATCAAATAACAGTATATTCATCATTCTGGGATTACAGATTCTAGTTCTGAAAAATGGTCAAATCCCATGTGGGATTTGAACCAGCGACCATCAGAATAAGGCACCCAACTGCCAGCACTATATGTTGGCAATCTGTGGGAGACTGGTTGGCCGAGATATACCCTGAAGATTGCCTTATTCTGATGGTCGCTCAATTGAATCACATAGAACACTACCAATATTCAGCACTAAAATCTGTGCTATACTAAGATAGTGTAATCTCAAGATAACGAAAATACTCAAGTCCATCTTTGGTTATGATCCTTCTATTACCATAATGACATATTCAGTAGAGCCATATATATGTGGCAAATGCTTTCACATTTACTGTAGCGGAGTTCTTCTTTTTGCATGGAAACTACTGTGAATGGTGTCTTCATGCAATTGAAAGTTCGACTGATGGATGGATTTGACCGATTGCTTTGATATTTGGTAAAACTTGAAAAACTTACTCAGTTCAATTTATTGTCAGATACCCTCTGTGAATAACAGCAGTCCCACTTTGTTGGTTTTCGACCTAAAAGCTTTTCGGTCACCATGTAGTATTTGTGTAGTTCAGCACAAGTATGATGTAACCCAATCTGTCCCCGAGATCTTTGACAGTCGTTGGCATTGACCACATATTCAGAGTTTCAGTTTCTCCGAATCCATCTCAATGCAAAATCTCACAAAACTTGTGTTTCAGAAATTTGAGACAACGGAATGTAGAATTTGACATGTTCCTCGGCTGTTCTAGAGAATATAAAGAGATCATCCATATATACAAATCCAACCTTCAGATCCAGCCTTGATTCAGCAGCTGCCATCCATCAATAATTTCATCAGCCATATTCAAAAGAGCTTTCTCTCGTGACTATGACACCAAAAACCAAACAGGTATAGGGCAGCTTGGACTTCGAGGTGACTGCCAAACTGTTGGCCTCCTTCGCGAAGATTTGCCATTGATCTTTTAACTCATGAGTGAATGGGCTTAACACGTTGACTGCCATTTCAATACAGCGTGTCTGTCCCGGTTGCCAAGTCACATGATCAGTATATCGAATCCTGGTTGAGATTTTTTGTTTCTAACGTATGCCAACTACGAGTTAACTCGCTAGAAGGGTATTCCCCCATATAGCGAGTTAACTCGTAGTTGGCACAGTGAAAAAATTTTTCAGTCGGTAATTTTCGTTAATTTTCGGAGAGTTAATTACGAATATACTCGTAGTGGCAGAATGCGGTACACCCAAAACTACGAGTATAATCGTACTGGCAGTCAACGTGTTAATAAGATTTTTCCCCAATATCTTGATATAGACGATGCATTTCTGAAATTACAGTATGGGTCAGCGAACTACCTTTTGCAACACATACTAAAATATTGAACTCCAAATACACGTGGCAGTAGTAGTAAAGCGGCAAATTACTGATTATTCAGGCTGAGGCTGCTGATGTCACGTGGCGTGATGTGGCGGTGACATCACGGATGACGTCACTTCGGGGCCAAAGGTCACTTCTGGGTTAAAAGTCGCTTCCAGTGCAAGGTCACTTCCAGGTAAAGGTCATTTCCGGCGGTCATGCGTTCACTCCCGGTACTGTGGATATGCCTCTGGAGACAGAAACCATCAATGTGAATTGGCTTCTCAATCACGTCAATGTTAATGGAGACCCCAGTCGCTTTGCCTGAATCACCGCAAATCTTCGGGATGTCCGGTAATCTCTGGAAAGGTCCGGAAATGTCTGGAGGGCAATTGACCTCAGAGGTTAATCCTATCTTGCCCTGTCAAGGTTATAGCCATACATACATCGAGAGAAGGGAAATCCCATGCAGAGCAATACATGCAGTGAGAGAATTACAAGCGTACAAGTATACATAAACATAGGCTATTTTCCTGCAAGAGAGAAGCGGTCAACAGCTTTCAATGATGCCGGCAAGACCTCATGATGTTTCAAAAATATCAAATCCGTATCGCTGATGAGTATTCTTAATCCAGCCCCGTGGGGCTCCTGGGGATTGACCTGGGGTGTCACTGTGCACACTCCAGGTCATGGTAAGGATAGGTCTCGGCTCCTCAGAGAGCTTATCTCAAGAGGCAACTAACTGGGGCGCCCAGATGTGAAAAGGAATAGGACTCCACCCGTGGGGTCTCGGTTGTTAAAAGGAATAGGACCCTACCCGTTTGGTTTCCGGGTGTGAAAAGGAATAGGAGCCAACGCCGTGATATGACTGAAATAGTGTTGAAAGTAACTTTAAATCATATTCACTCACTCACTTCTTAATCCATATGATATTCGTAGTACAGTCGTCATCTAGATAATGATGGATCCCAGCCACGCTTTGATTGTGACTGTTCATATGAACACCATGAGGATCTTGAAGTATATGGGTTCATACGGCCCGTAGCTCCGGTTACAAAACGTAATGGCATAGATCTTGCATGCTATGCTCGTATTTTGCTATCAGCATGTGATAAGTGTCACCAAATTTGAGAAACTTTGAATGAAGGCGCTTGGTGGAATAGCTCTGTTTTATAAGTTTCTGCAATAATATTTGTGACATCGATTAAAATCGTCACATTTAACACAGGATCTAGCAAATGCTACTAGGCAAGATAGGTATACGCCATATGCAGGTCTCACTGGAATATTACTATCCAGAAAGGGATAGTTTACGATGCTGAAGTTGTAATCATCTCTTTTGTCATAAAGTCGACGAGAGAGAAGGCCCGCTTCATTTTTATAGAGATATAGGTCTAAATATGATGTGCCGTTAAGGCTATCTGTAGTTGCTTTCAAATCCAGTGAAGGTATTTATGTAGCGATTATCCACAGCGAGAAGATCGTCCATACAGCGTTTGGTGAATGAGGAAGATCGGTTTTTGAAAGCGCCTGCATATAGTCATATTGATGGGGGAACAGATATAGGTCAGCCAATAGGGGTGCACAATTAATACTCATTGGAATACCTTTATGCTGTTGAAATATTGTGTTGCCAAATTTCGCATAAATATTTTAATGAGAAATTCAAGCAACTCTATTGACAAAGAAACATCCCATGAATGATATCCCTTGTATGTAGTAGAGCGGAATGCTTTCTGACTTCTGACATTATTACATCGGCGATCAGTTTTCTTGAACACGGATACTATTAATGAACCTAGATGGTCAGCAAGGTATAGAGAGTCGAGAAATCCCACGTGGATACATGTCTGTACGGTATGTGACCTTTAGCATCAAGTTCTTCCGTAAGACATTTTGAGTTTTTCAATATCCGCATACATTCAACGCCAGAGTTTTTAGACACAGAGGTGCAAAACCTTCCCAAAATGGTTCTACCTCTTGAAGGGCCCTCGTCAACAGAGTTGAAAGACGCTTGGTGGTGCAGCTTCTAGAACCAGCTAGGCATCTAGCTTTGTATGACGATTTATGCATTTTGGGAGTTCAGTATACTTTTGGTATGTCGTTATGAATGGATAGAAGACAAATACCTCTTTCCTTGAGAAACGTTTTGTGATTGTTAAATAAATCTTCCAGAGTAAGTGCAGTTTGGGAGTAAGTAGACGAATTTGATGATGGTAAAATGCTCTGAATGCTCTTCAGCTCTGAAAGCTGTTCCAGAACATGTTGCCATTGCAGCATCCTTGCCTGCCTGGCGACGATTAGGATAAACGAGCATTGCCAAAGGACGCAACACCAAATTGAGCCGTCTCATTGGACGAGAGCGGCCGAGAATACATCCAAGAGCAGCTGTCGATGCGTCTGGTACATGGACAAGAGCATACTTGAGGTGGCCATCCAGGGTTTCGTAGCAATGGCCCTGGTCTAATTTCATTATACGATAGACCGTCTGTGTTCTGCTACATCATAATTCTTCTTGCCTTGTTAATAGCTTATATCCGCAATGCGATCCTGCTAAGTATTATCAACGTTGCACACGAGCATTTACGGATCGATGGCTGGGTTCGTCTACACGGTGATCTAGGTCATGGAGTAAATTTTGTCCTGCCTCTTGGCTGTGCCTAGAAATATGACTCGTTTACGTGGAGAAATTTTGACCAAAAAAAAAAACGGTAGTTGACCCCACTTCTTTTCGGATCTGGGAACATGGGAAAGAAATCGGTCTCACGGATTTTTCTCGAAATTGAACCGAATTTGACCATTTTTTAATAGGTTTTCTAGGAAAAATGAAGGAAGCTTAGAGGGGAATCTCCGAGATTCAGTTTTCTACAACATATCAGTGCTGTGTCTTAAAGTGAACGTAAAGGCTGCGACAAAACACACTGTGTGGAAGAACTATATTAAAAGTATCATTTGGCAGCAACAATTTTTTGGTGATTTTTCCCCCTTCCAAATAAAAAATTCCAAACACCGAAATTATTGACTGGTGCAACAATCGACTAGGGTCGGCCATGTCAGTGTATTGAGTAACCTTTCGCCAATGAAAACGCTTGTACGTAGCGCGTGATATTTTCCTGTGACGTGTTTACCGAGCTGAAACGTCTCACCTGAACTCTCACTACTTTCGTCGACACCGGAGCATTTTGTTTCAAACTGATAACCCTGTAAACCTTCATGTCTCTTCGTCAGAACTTGAAGTCAGGCTATCCCCTCGTACGTCGCCATGTTTACATGCTTACTACGCTTTCTAATTCCACAAAGTAGAGAGCTCCGAGGTGATACAACGTCACTGCTCTGATGTGGGATAGCCAACATGGCGGCGGCCGGGGAACAATAATAATACAACGGAGATAATTTCGTTCCTACTCGGTGCAAAAATATCCCCAAAAATATTTGTTGCTGCTGTTGGACACTTTGAATGTAGTTCTTTCCCACAGAGTGCATGTTGCCTCAGCCTTTAGGTTCACTTTAAAATAATAGTTTAATCATGTATACATAGTAGTGATTTGGGTTGAAGATTTACGACAATTGGTGGCCCATTAATGCACCAAGCGAACTCATGGTCTATTCCTTGCCAAATTGATGAATCCCTGGAGTGCGCCCTAGATTGTAAACATACCAAACGCAGATCCCCCAGCTTGGGTTTGATGTAAGATTGGGGAGAATAAACTATATGAAAGCTTGTGAACGTTGATCTTTTCTAATCTCTCGTCTGTCTGCATCATGGCGTTAAGGTGTTGAGACTGGCGTTAAGACATCAAGAGAGGGCGTTAATGCGTTTCGATAGGCGTTAAGACGTTGCGTGGGGATTCCCCTTCTCTCGTTGTATGTATTGCTAAGCATATAACCTTGAAGTGCCTGAGGCATAGTCAGCACTTCTGAAAGTGCTCTTTCTCTGCTACTCAATGCACATGCGCGTATCTCCACGAGTGTGATTCTACCCGATAAAAATATTAATAGGATACCACCCACGATGGTCCATCTCTACCCCAAAACGTCCATTCAAATGCCCTTTTCCCACAATTCCCTGACTGCACATGTGCAGATTGGTGGCAGTTCTACCACACACCAGTCCATTCAAATACCCTTTTCACATTATTCTTTGTCTGCGCAAGCGCAAATTCACGGCATTTCCATTACACACCATTCCAGTCGGACTCTCTCCCACGATTGCTTGAATATGACACCTCACACGACCCATTCGGTTTAAAATTGGCCACCTTTACCTCAGAATGTCCAACCCAGACCGGCGTGTACACCACGCATGCGCAGTCAGAACTTTTCAGCAAATGTGACCCCTGCCATCGTATTCTACAGCGTGAGACAGAAACAATAAGGTGTTTCACTCCATGCTGTAAAGAAGAATGTCCATGAGTGGTCTATTAGACTCGACATAGTGCTGAAGTACCGGTATATGTCGCGCTCCATCCCCCCCGCCAACTTCTAGTGCCAGAGGTATATCATGGTATTTTCAGCCTTTCATATTATGTACCGACTCGATCGTGGCCGAGTGGATAACGTACCAGGCTTTGATACGCGCACTTGTGGTTCGACTCCCACCAGGGCCATGGGGAATCTTGTTCTCTCGCTGCATGTATTGCTATGCATGGGGATTTCCTTTCTCTCGTTGTATGGCTGTAAACTTGACGGGGCAAGATAGGATTGACCTCTAAGGTCAATTGTCTTCCGGTCATTACCGAAGATTAGCGGACTTTTCCGTGGATTCCAATTCATTCAGACATCCTCCCCACAGCGCATGCTCCATTTCGCAGGCTCATTTACCATCCCTGACTCCAATAGCGGAAGTTGACCTTTACTACGTTGCTATGACGTATAGGGGAAAACCAACGAACGCACGGTTCAGTTCAACCTCCCCACAGCGCATGCTCCATTTCGCAGGCTCCAATAACATCCCTGCCTCCAATAGCGGAAGTTGACCTTTACTACGTTGCTATGACGTATAGGAGAAACCAACCAACGCACGGTTCAGTTTGAATCCGACCAAACAACTCCTTTAGTGTTGCACATGAGCGAACTACTTTTCATATGCTCTGTCCAGATAAACAGGGAAAATTATCTCCAGATAATTCTTTTTAACGCTAGGTCAACGGAGGTATTATGCAGACTTGAAAAGTAATCAAAATTTTCGTTAAACATCTATTTTACTATATATGATGTCACTTCCGGCGATGTGCGCGAAGGCCCCGAATCCGGTCCAAAAATCTGACTGGTGGCTGGGGTGTTAGTAGACCCCCAGCGAGGTGGTTGGGTTCAGTTTGAATCCGGCCGAACAACTCCTTCAGTGTTGCACATGAGCGAACTACTTTCATATGCTCTGTCCAGATAAACAGGGAAAATTATCTCCAGATAATTCTTTTTAACGCTAGGTCAACAGAGGTATTGTGAAGCCTTGAAAAGTAATCGAAATGTTCGGTAAACATCTATTATACTATATATGATGTCACTTCCGGCGATGTGCGCGAAGGCCCCGAATTCGGTCCAAAAATCTGACTGGTGGCTGGGGTGTTATTAGACCCCCAGCGAGGTGGTTGGACCGGGAAGCCAATTCACCCCGTTCTGTCCGCGGAGGCTTTCCCCGGTACAGGAAATGACTGCATGACTGCTGGAAAAGACTGTTGAACCGGAAGTGGCCTCGGACCGGAAGTGATCTTTAGCCCGGAAGTGGCCTTTGGCCCGGAAGTGCCGTCATCCGTGACGTCACTGCCCGCGCCACGCGGCGTAGCGTCAGCAAGGCTGCTTCAATAATCGGGAATTTGTTGTCTTGCTACTTACCACTCGTGGCTTGCTTTCTACAGCACAATTTTTAGATCTGGCCTATCTAAATACATGCTACATGTCAACGGCTCAGTCAAGCGGAACATCGCCGCACCAGGGAGCTGTTTGATCAAACTAGATAAGAATACGAAAAAGTAAGCTAGTTTTTAGAAAGATAGAAGTTTTCAATGAAGTTAATATATCATGGTTTTCCTTTGGTCAATTTCCCGTCACTGATAAGTATTCATATATCCTAGTGGCTTCCTAGTGTATCTACCTAGTATAATCCGTGGCGTGACCTCCTCCTCCTCCTCCTCCTCCTACTCCGCTTTACTCACTGCACAGCGGGTCGCATAGGTATGGCGCGGGATAGGGTGGGGCGATATACCTGGGGTTTTCACTATCTGAGATTCCATGGGCCAGGTTTGCACCCTACAGTAGAATGGGTCGACTGCGCATGCGCCATGAGTAGTGCACGATGAGTAGTATAGAAAGGGCACGCGATCTCCCTATCTCTATAAAAATGAAGGGAGCCTTCTCTCTTATAATAATATATCCTAATCTTTGTGAGCGTTCATATGGACAATTTATGTACATCTTGCATTAAATGGTGTTCGTACGATCCCTGGCCCCGTTTTACGTGTCATTTGACATGCCCTACAAAATGTGTGATATTTATCCAAACTTGGAATTTTGACTAGGTAATTTGCCAAATCACATATTTAAAAAAAACATTGTGGTCTATAAGTTTATCTTTCATGTAAATGTCACGAAACAGAGGAGAAGTCTAGTTTGTCTGGATACACCAAAGAGTCTAGACGGACGGCTTTTCACTAACCCCACAATTCTTTCCCATTCAATCAATTTACAGAGGGAAATCGGATTTTTTTAATCCCTGATACAAAAATATAGCTGGCATTGGGAAATATTTGTTGTGATATTTGATTCCCAAGTATTCCTATTCCAATAATGCTCGTGATGAATATCCTTTGGCTGGATCAACGTGAGGTTCCACACATTACAGAGTTTGGAGGGGGTCGATACTTCATGTAAGTGGGCACGAGAGAAGTCTTCTTTCCTTGATCGTTTTGGGAGCATGTCCTAAGAAATATTACTTTTCCCCAGTCAGTACGGCAGAATGCATTGGGACAGTGAACAATTCCAGAGAGTATTTATTCAGAGCGAAACTTTCACCGTCAGACTGAAACTTAAAGATGTGAAGGAATTAATTTGTTATCGCATTATTGGTTTCAATTTCTCGTCACAAGTACATATTTTTCGGCAGCGGTAGATTGGAGACGGTACTTTGGCTGTCTGTAGGTTGTAAACATAGTGACTCATACTTTTTCATCAGCGTTGGAATGAAGACGGTAGTTTGAATATGATACTTTTCTCAGCGGTAGATACGGCATTTTGGATAGTATTATAATTTAGAGACAGATTGAGACGGACGGCATGTAGTTCGTCATGTAAGAATCTTCAAACAGGGAACACACTGTGCAATACAGCTTGTCAGGTAGATTTTCCAGCTTCAACAAGGTCACCCATTGTATTTTCCTTGCATGACGAATAGGCCGAGAGGGCGGCTTGATAGTCTTTTCCTTTCCCTCGGCGGATGATTGGAGACGGCGATTTGAAGGTCATCATTTGTATACAGCAATACTGACTTCTTCTTTTTCATCAGTGGGGGAATGGAGAAGGTGGTTAGAATATTGGGCTTTGCTCAGCGGTAGCGACGGCACCTTGGATACCATTATTATTTAGCGGTAGATTGAGACGGCGGTTTGATAGCCTTCTCCTTTTCCTCAGCGGTAGATTCCAGGCAGCTCTTTAAAGACAATTCCCTTCTACAGCGGTGGATTGGAGACGGAGGTTTGAACATTATACATTTTCTCAGCGGTAGATAGGAGACGGTACTTTAAAGACGATTCCTTTCTACAGCGATGGATTGGAGAAGGAGGTTTGAGTAGTATACATTTTCTCAGCGGTAGATAGGAGACGGTACTTTGAAGACCATTCCTTTCTACAGCGATGGATTAGAGAAGGATGTTTGAGCAGTATACTTTTCCTCAGCGATAAATTGGAGACGGTGCTTTAAAGACCATTTCTTTCTACAGCGGTTGATTGGAGATGGTTTGATCTTTATACATTTTCTCAGCGGTAGATAGGAGACGGGTAGTATAGAGAAGACGGAAACTAGCCCCTTTTCCAGGGAGGTAACTCTTGGTTCCCCTTTTTCCGCCAGGGGGCGCCACCAGTCCCGTATGACGTCACTTCCGGTCTGGGTGAATGGGGCGTGACCTGTGAACATGCCGTATGACGTCACTTCCGGTCTGGGTGAATGGCGCGTGACCTGTTAACATGATAGGATATGTACTGACCTGTCTGTGGGTTTTTTCCACAATGTCGTTCACCTCCGTGTCTTTTCGGTGAGGTCCGTGGGAGCATGTACTGACCTGTCTGTGGGCTTTTTTCCCACAATGTCGTTCACCTCCGTGTCTCTTCGGGATAGGAGATGTACTGACTTGTCTGTGGGGTTTTTCCACAATATCGTTCACCTCCGTGTCTCTTCGGTCAGGTCCGTGTCTCTTCGGCGAGGTCCGTGGGGTTGTCACGTGCCGAACACCTGGCTCCCCGAATTGCAACATTGTTGCACGTTCGCTACAATGCTGCGAAGATGTCACGGAGATCACCGAAGAGACACGGAGGTGCCCGAAGAGACACGGAGATCCCCGAAGGGGGCGAGAGGGGTCCCTAGTGTACCGATTGGGTCGTATGAGGTATCAATGTGAAGCATTCGTGAAGGGGCATCCGATGGAGTGGGTGCGGGGTTGAAATATCGTCATTCTGCGCATGCGCGGTAGACCAAGGGTATGGAAATAGACGTTTTGGGGTCTAGGTGGTCCCTAATGGACCGATGGGGTCGAGTGAGGTATCAATGTGAAGCCTATGTGAGGGGGCATCCCACTGGGTGGAAGTGGGGTCGGAATATCGTATTTCTGCGCATGCGCAATAGAGAAAGGGTATGAAAATAGACGTTTTGGGATGTAGGTGAGCCCCTAATGAGCCGATGGAGTTGAGTGAGATATCAATGTGAAGCCTATGTGAGAGGGCATCCGATTGGACTAGGGTCTCGGGCGTTGTCCACATTCTGCGCATGCGCAGACAGGGAATTCTGGGAAAAGGGTGTGGAAATAGACGTTTTAGGGTTTAGGTGAGCCCCTAATGATCCTATGGTGTCGTGTGAGGTCTTATTTTGAAGCTGTCGTGAGGGAGCATCCGCCTGGGTTAGTGTGTCGTTCGTTGTCAATAGTCTGCGCATGCGCAGTCTGGCCGTAGTATAGAAATAGACGTGTTGGGGTTTAGGTAGGCCCCTAATGGTCTGATGGGGTCGAGTGAGGTATCAATGTAAAGCAGTCGTGAGGGAGTATCCGACGGGGTGGGTGTGACGTCATTCTGCGCATGCGCACTAGAGAAAGTGTATGGCGACATGGGTCACTATGGGTCCGATGGAGTCGTATGAGGTCTTATGTTGAAGCTCTTGTGAAGCAGCATCCGATTGGACTCAGGGTTCGTCCGTGTTCAAGGGTCTGCGCATGCGCAGTCTGGTCGTAGTATAGAAAGCAGGCATGTTGGGGGATGCGTGGGTGTGTGTGTGTGTGTGACCCACCACTAGGGGTCCCTGGTTGGGGTTGGGTGGTGGTGGTGTGGGTTCTGCGCACAGACGTCACTTTCAGGTTTCACTAAAACTACCTTCGAACACAGAAGAGTTCCAATGTTCCCCTTAGAGGTAGGGTCCGGATGTTCAACACCCGGGGCTTTTTCCGGCCCGGTCCGGCCCGGCCCCGCCCCGCCCCGCCCCGGCCACAGCGCGCGCGCGCACGCGGGTTATCCGGAAGTGCGCGGCATCACCGGAAGTGCGCGGCATCCCCGGAAGTGCGCGGATGAATGTCGGGTCAAAAGGTCAAAGGTCACATCCAGGTCAAAAGGTCTCCCTTTCGGCAAGGTTCGGCAACAATGTTGCGGCATCGATATACAGAGCTTGAACACAAAAAGGGGATTGTAAATTAACCTGGGAAGGATGGGCAGGTCCATTTGGACCAATCAGCGATCGAGAAAAAGAGCCAATGAGCGATCGATAAAAGAACCAATGGACGGGTACTAGAATTTCGCTCACGTCTGCGCCTACATCCGGGTACTAGAAGGCTTTCGCCTACGTCCGCGCCTACATCCGGGTACGTCTATGTACGTGTATCAAAGTGGGAATATTTAGGGCATTGCTGCATTCATTGGCCTGACCAGCCTGAGCCTGCCTGACCAGACTGAGCCTATCTGACGAGAGGAGCTACTTGCCTGAGCCTCACCAGCCTGAGCCTGCCTCACCGGAGCTATACCATGAGACGTGGAGAAGATTTTCCAGGGGATCCAGGAGCGCCTCCGGCGCTGTAATCTTTCCTGTTGTTGCTCTCTTTTTGCACTAACCAATCAGAATAGTACGTATCACGGACTACACCCGTAGAGCTACGTCTAGGCGCGCATGTGTGACATGGTCTATAAAACACGTGCCTCTGGATCCCACACCTTCATTTCTACGGTTGCAGAACCATGACGGACATCCATCCCTATGCGACTCGCATTTTACAGCATGCGACCGTGGTTAATTCACTCACGGGTTACAGAGCAGTGGTTCGGTCCATGTTTTCAGATGGCGACGACAACGAGGGGCGACGCCAGATCCCGAAAGAGTTCACAGAAGCGGTCCTCGACAGAGTGCACTCGATGGAGAGGTGTGCCATCACTCACCACTACTGGACTATGACAGCCATCCTTGATGCTCGGGCTATGGACCACGAGCGCTCACGCCGGAACCAGCCACGGCTGGTTGGCCTAGTAATGGTCTGTGCCCTATTGATCCTGGCGCTGTGGCATTGACATTTGGACCTGACCATAAATACGAGGGTCAGACAGAGTGTGTTTCATTCACCGTTCGTCATTGGGTCAAGCATGTCACCAGTCCTACGAGCCATCCTTCCCCTTACACCCCGGGTGGGGTTACACGTCTATGAAGATAAAGTCACCCTCGTGGGAGACCGTGGAGATGTTTGCTGGTCGCGCGCTGAGACCGTGTCGAATACCGTTACGCTACACCGTGACGGCTGGACCAAATTTAAACGGGTGTTGAGTGGTGAGCTCGACAGAAACCTCATCCACATAGACAATGCCACCTACGTATACCGTGGACCGTTCTTCCGACGCCTGGGCCGTTACCAAGACCCTACGCGAGGCTTCACCCTAGACCCCGATCTGTGGACAGCCTTCGAGAAAGTGGAGCCTATTGTGGACCAGCTGTTTACACCGGACGAGCGGTTAGCTGTTCAGTTGGAGTGGGCTTGTGCCCTGAGTGAAGCGGCGGCAGAACCCAATGAAAAAATTACCAAACCTAGCAATGAAGCGGAGGCAGACGGTGATGCCATTGATTATCCGGCTAGACTCAGTCAGCCCAGTGACATGACCACCCGATCCTTTGATCTCACGGGGTTCTCCCTATAAATAAGAGACAGTAAAATCTTGTACCATTCACGTACTGACCATGACGGAGCATATAATACGGGGGTATCTCAGCTTGACCCCCGAGGTCTTCTTGCACGTTTATGCGGATAAAGTCGATATCATGGAGGAGGTGGGAGACATCTGTGATGCGGACCCTACACAACCGTGCCCGGCTCACATTCGTCTGTCCCGAGAGGGCTGGACCAAATTCAAACGGGTGTTGTCTGGTGAACTGGACGGCGACCTCATCCACTTGTGTCACGATGTGTACATCCGACGCGGTCCCTTCTTTGCTCAATTGGCCCGGCTAGATGGGGGTACAGTCCATTTTACCCTTCACCCTGATCTATGGTCTGCATTGGAAGATGCCGTGGTAGATGTGGATCAAGTGCTTACGGAGGAAGATCGGTCATCAGACGAGTTGGACTGGTCATTTACCATGGACACTGTGCTGGCAGAAGCCAACGAAGAAAATCAGAAAGAAACTCCGGCCCAAGATATACCCGTTATAAATAAACGATAGAGCCAGGGTCCATCATCACCATGAAGAGCTGGGAGAAGGTGTTGGATAACTTATACTACAGTCCCGACAGTCCGGCGGCCTATAGTGCATTGACGGCTCTCTATCGAGCGGCCAAACCCCAGGGGATACAACGTGCTCAAGTCCGAGATTGGTTAAGAAAACAAGACACCTATACCTTACATCGAGCTGCCCGTCGCCATTTTCTACGGAACCGGGTCATCGTGGGAGGACTAGATGCCCAATGGCAAGCGGATTTGGTCGATATGAGCGCCTTTGCCAAACACAACGATGGGAATCTGTATATCTTGACGTGCATCGATATCCTGTCGAAGTATGCGTGGGTGGTACCCATCCGGACGAAAACGGGAGCGAATCTCATAGCGGCGTTCAAGGACATCTTCAAGACCGGGCGCAAACCCATGTATTTGCAAACCGACGAAGGCACGGAATTCCTCAACAGACCGTTCCAACAGTTTCTGAAAGCCCAGAAGGTGTGTTTCTTCCATACGTACAACGAGACCAAGGCTTCCGTGGTGGAAAGGTTCAACAGGACATTCAAAGGCCGCATGTATAAATATTTCACCTATAAGAATACAAGGCGGTACATCGATGTTCTCCCCGAAACTTGTGAGTGGTTACAATCGAGCCTATCACCGCAGTATAGAGAGAGCCCCCATTACCGTGACCCAACGCAATGAAGCCCAAGTCCGGCGTGTCTTGTACCCCAGGCAATCGCAGCGAACGACGAAGGAGGTGTACAAGGTCGGGGACCCTGTACGGATCAATAAAGTCAAAGGTCAATTTGAGAAAAGTTACTTGCCCAACTGGAGCGATGAGCACTTCCTGATTAAACGGCGCCTACCCCGACAGCAGCGAGTCTATGAACTGGAAGATCTTCAAGGGGAACCGTTTACCGATTACTACACGGTGGAGCAGATTTTGAAAACGTAACGTCGGCGTGGTAAACTGTTTCATTTCGTCAAATGGCAAGGCTGGCCCAGTTCCTTCAATTCCTGGGTCGCTGCCAGTCGAACCGGACACCTTGGTGGTTCTGGATGATCTCATGGCAGAGACGGATGCGCGGGTCACCCAACTCTTTACCAAAGGCAGCCACCATCGACGGCTCAGCATCATCTACATTGTGCAGAATCTGTTCAGTAAAAAGAAAGAACATCGGAACATCAGCTTAAATGCCCACTACCTGGTGGTGTTCAAAAACCCGAGAAATACCACTCAACTGCTGCACTTGGCGAGACAGATGTATCCCGGCCGCACACCGTTGGAAGCCTTTAAAGATGCGACAACCCCTCAGCACGGATATATGTTCTTCGACGTCAAGCAAGCCACCTCCGATCACCTTCGACTACGGACCGGCATCTTTCCCGGAGAGACCCATCACGTGTACATGTAAAAATAATGTAAACACACCCACAGTGGCTCCCCCAGCTGGAGTGTGTGTGTGTTTGCTGATGGGGATAATAAAAAGAATTAATACCACAGCATGGTTGACTTTGTCTCTGTTCTCTGAGGTAGATAAAAAGGGCAGAGTTGTACATGATGTCTGCGCGAGTACGGAAGCACGCCCCGACGCTCCGTGTATTGAAGACGGCCCCACCCGAGTTGGTCCGAACCATTGTACGCGGTGCGGACCCTGACCTTGTACGCTGTCTGTGCGAGATCGGGTACAACCTGTTAAAAGGCAACGTACCACTGACTCCGGCTCAGAAGACCAAGTTGACCAAGCATAAGACAGGTCTCCGAACCTTAGTCCAGAAGCGAGTCTCTCAAACACAAAAGAAAAAGGTGTTACAGAAAGGCGGCTTTCTCGGGGCCATCTTAGCACCGTTGGCCGCTTCCGTGTTGGGTCCAGTATTGGGTGGACTCTTCGGCCGACAATGAACCACACGAAAAAAATGGTCCTCGTCGAACCACGGTTCCTTCAAAACCTCCAATCGCCCGACCCTGTCCCACCTACGGTGAAGACCATAAACACCCTCGATGGAGAGATGCAACAGATCTTACAAAGACCGGGGTTAAGCGACAGTGAGAAAGTACAACGGTACAATGAGACGCTTCAACGGTACATGACGTTCATGGACCAATACAAAACCTTCTCTACCCCACCACCACCACCACCACCACGCGACACACCGCCGACCTCAGCACCGCTCCAACAGCCGCCATTACCAGGGGTACCACCCACAGCCCCACAGTGGGTGGAAGACGAAGTGCTGAAGAGTGTACCTGCATCGTTCAAGAAACAAGCTGGCCTGGTATTACAACGGATGAAACAGAATCCTAACATGACTTGGAATGATAAAGGCGAACTACTGGTACAGAATCAGGTGGTCCCCGGGACCCACATGACGGATTTAGTGAATGACCTGATGCGTAAACGCAGGTCGCACACGGATCCCCGAGGATGGGAGGTCTTCGCTCAAGGCTTGAAAGACATGCATGTACCACAGGAATTGGTGGGGAACCCCCACCGCTGGGCCTTTATGCAGCGAACCCAGCAATCGCCGAGTGGCCCACTACCTTCTTGGGAATCCGAATGGGAACCGGAGTCACCCCCCAAAACACCACCACCACAACGGGCACTTTCTTTTCAGACCTTTAAAAAACCATCCTTGATCAGGACACCCCACATCTCCAGAGCCGTGACACGTAGCAAGTCAACGCGACGAACACGACGCCGGACACAACCGCCCAAGGCCTGGAACACCTATTAAAACCAACAGCAGCAGCAGGACAGCTCAGTCGCCATGTTTTACCTCACCCTACCCTGTAACAGTTCGCTGGATGTGTTTCCTGACAACACCTTGGCCAAGTACGTGACCCAGTTACCGCAACCGTTGCTTTTACCTGGGCGCTGGAATGTGGCCTCGTGGATATCCAATACCCTTACTCGTGGTACAACGTGCGAGCCAATGAAGTGTGGTACGAGGTGACCTACGAAGGAAAAGACACACGACTTACCCTCCCCGAAGGCCAATACGATACTCTCAAGGAGTTCATGGGTGGGCTGACAAGTCTACGGGGGGTGACGAATGTTTCAAAACCCATCAAAACCTATCCCTTCAAGAATCACGTGGACTTCGATTACAACGCACACAACGACAAGGCACAGCTCATCGTCACCGCCAACGTGAGTGTCGTACTGAGTCTTATCCTACAGCAAATGCTGGGTTTCGATCTACGGACGTTCGCTGGTCCCACCGCCCACCAAGGCGAGATTCCGATGGATATGAAGTCGGGTATGTACGGACTCTACGTCTACTCGGACTTGGCGGACAACCACATCGTGGGCGATATCAACACACCTCTGTTACGGGTGGTCCCCATTAAAAAGTTGTATGGAGATTAAGTCACCCACAGTTTCGCCCACATGCTCTACCTACCCGTACGACAAACCCACATCAACACTATCACGGTGGATATAAGAGATGACACGGGACGACCGGTGGCATTCGAACGCGGGAAAGTGGTGCTGACACTTCATTTTCGACAAGCACGTGCTCCCCACTTTGTATAATGAAGGTACCTTACGAGTGCGATGCACGCAGCTATATGGACTATTATGCCCAACAGGCCGGCGGTGGCCTTCCGGTCTTTAGTGGTGCACGCATGCAACGAGGACATGGACTGGGGAACATACTCGGGAGCATCGTCAAAACGTTCCTGCCCTTGGTGACGCGTGGGGTGAAAGCAATCGGCAAACAAGCGGTACGCAGTGGACTGCAAGTCGCCGGTGATGTCTTGGGGGGTACGGCACCCAAAGAAGCCTTGAAACGGCGGGCCAAAGAAGCAGGAGGCGTCTTGGTGGCCAAAGCACAACGCACCGTAGGGAATAAAAGACCTGCACCACCGAGACGACCGACCCAGCGACGACGCACATCGAAGACCCAGGATATTTTTTCTTAAACATGTCCTTGATCCACGCAGAGTCCTGCCCTCCACCAACAGTGAATTTGATTTGTGGACCGTGCCGCCCACACAGACCAGTGCCGAACAAGGATTATGGGTGGAGCATCTCCCGCTCTCCAGCATCAACGAAACAGGGCCCATCGAGTTCACCATCAGTAATGCGGATACGGCCTATGTGGATTTAGCCCATACATACTTGTATGTGAAAGCCAAGATCGTCAATGGAGATGGCTCCAGAATCGTGGACCAATCAACGGTGGGCCCGACGAATCTCTGGCTGCACTCGATGTTTCAACATGTG
Source organism: Hanleya hanleyi (assembly GCA_036873755.1). NCBI lineage: Eukaryota > Metazoa > Mollusca > Polyplacophora > Lepidopleurida > Hanleyidae > Hanleya > Hanleya hanleyi. The sequence continues at coordinate 26,782 of JAVTVY010002018.1, forward strand.
GATATATTTCTCAGCGACAAACTCATCAGTGACTCGACCAACACGTACCCCTATCGAGCCTACATCGAGAAGCTGTTGTCGCATGGACGAGAGGCTAAAAAATCTCAACTGACAGCCGCCTTATTCTACCAGGACACATCCGAGCACATGGGCGCAGAGAACGACAATGTGGGATATAGCAAACGGAAGGCTTTGACCGCGAACGGCGTCTCGGTGGATCTCATGGGTCGACTGCACGCAGACATCTTCATGCAAGACCGGTACCTCTTGAACAAGATCCCCATCAAAATCCGACTGATACGGGCGCCTCCGACCTTCGCTTTGATGGCCACTAACGTAGACGGGCATGCAGCTGACTATAAGATTGTCATCCAAGACGCAGTCCTGTATGTCCGGAAAGTGAAACCGAATCCAGCCATTCATTGGGACACCTCAAAGCCTTGGAAAGAAAACCAGCCCAGTACCCTATCCGACGTGTGCAAACCAAAGTGTTCTCTGTGTCTGCTGGAAATATGAGCGCCAACAAAGAAAACCTGTTCCTGGGGGAACTACCCAAGCGATTGATCCTGGCCTGTGTGGAAAATACCAGTTTCAGCGGAGCCTACCCAGAGAATCCGTTTGACTTTAAACATTTCGGCATCAATTTTGTGGCCCTGCATGTGGATGGACAACAGGTCCCAGCCACGGCCTTAACACCGAACTTTGGGCGCGCGAATTTCATTCGAGCCTATCAGAGCCTGTTTACAGCCACCGGTCAAATCAACCAGGACGAAGGGAATATGATCAGTCGGGAGGACTACGCGAACGGATACACGTTGTTCTGTTTCGATTTGACCCCCACCTTAGAGAACGACCATCAGCTGGCCCTCGCCAAGCAAGGCAATTTACGGTTGGAAATCCACTTTGCACGAGCCCTGCGGAGCACCGTCAATGTGATCTGCTACGCCGAGTTTGACAACATCATTCAAGTGGACAAGGCGCGCAACGTCCTGTGTGACTTCTCCACCTAACATGGATACAGACCAGATAACCACCGTGCTGGAGAATGACCCAGAGACACGTATGGTCTTTCAAGGGGTGTTCGCCCGAGATGTGTTCCCATTAGACCGTATGTATCCTGCTGCTTACGTTCTCAACACGGACCCGACGGATCGGCCCGGTGAACATTGGGTGGGCGTGTACTTGACAGAACAGCAGGGCGAATACTTTGACCCGTACGGCCTGCCACCCTCCATCCCGATTTAACAGACTTCATGGATCAAGGCACAGAGACGTGGTGTTGGAACAGTCAAACGTTGCAAAGCCTGACCAGTAGCGTGTGCGGACAATATTGCTTGTTTTACCTGTACCATCGATGCCGGGGAAGACCCTTATCTACCATCGTACAGATGTTTGACGAGTACCCAAGGCCGAGGACCGAGATGTACTCGTATATGACTGGGCCGCCCATCATTTCAATGTACAAGCCCCTTTCTGGGCTTAAGTTCTTTCAATGTACAAGCCCCCTGTTCTGGGCTTAAGTTCTTTCAATGTTCAAGCCCCCCCTGTTCTGGGCTTAAGTTCTATCGATTTCAATGTACAAGCCCCCTGTTCTGGGCTTCAGTTTTCACGTGGTTGTTCTCACGTTGTTGTTGTTGAATAAAAAAACAAAATGAAATCTCACCCAAAAACCCTGTCTTTCACCCGCGCAGGCGCGCGCGCTGCGGCCGGAGTAACCCGCGCGCGCGCGCGCGCTGCGGCCGGGGCGGGGCGGGGCGGGGCCGGGCCGGGCCGGGCCGGAAAAAACCCCGGTTGTTGAACATCCGGACCCTACGTATAAGGGGAACATTGGAACTCTTTTGTGTTCGAAGGTAGTATTAGTGAAACCCGGAAGTGACGTCTGTGCGCGGCACCCACACCTCCACCACCCAACCCCAACCAGGGACCCCTAGTGGTGGGTCACACACACACACACTCCCACGCATCCCCAAACATGCCTGCTTTCTATACTACGGCCAGACTGCGCATGCGCAGACCCTTGAACACGGACGATCCCTGAGTCCAATCGAATGCTGTTTCACAAGAGCTTCAACATAAGACCTCATACGACTCCATCGGACGCATAGTAACCCATGTCGGCGCCAAAATTGTCTATTTCCATACACTTTCTCTACTGCGCATGCGCAGAATGACGGGCGCGCGCGCTGCGGCCGGATAACCCGCGCGCGCTGCGGCCGGGGCGGGGCGGGTATATTTCTATACTACGGCCAGACTGCGCATGCACAGACTATTGAAAACGAACGACACACTAGCCCAGGCGGATGCTCCCTCACGACAGGTTCAAAATAAGACCTCACACGACACCATAGGATTATTAGGGGTTCACCTAAACCCTAAAACGTCTATTTCCACACCCTTTTCCCAGAATTCCCTGTCTGCGCATGCGCAGAATGTGGACAACGGCCGAGACCCTAGTCCAATCGGATGCCCCTTCACATAGGCTTCACATTGATATCTCACTCAACTCCATCGACTCATTAGGGGCTCACCTACATCCCAAAACGTCTATTTTCATATCCTTTCTCTATTGCGCATGCGCAGAATGACGATATTCCGACCCCACATCCACCCAGTGGGATGCCCCCTCATATAGGCTTCACATTGACACCTCACTCGACCCCATCGGTCCATTAGGGACCCACCTAGACCCCAAAACGTCTATTTCCATACCCTTGCCCTACCGCGCATGCGCAGAATGACCATATTCCAATCCCACACCCAGCCCATCGGATGCCCCCTAACATAGGCTTCACATTGATACCTCACCCGACCCCATCGGTCCATTAGTGGCTCCCCTAGATCCCAAAACGGCTATTTCCATACCCTTGGTCTACCGCGCATGCGCAGAATAACCATATTCCAACCCCACATCCAGCCCATCGGATGCCCCCTCACATATGCTTCACATTGATACCTCACTGGACTCCATCGGACCATTAGGGGCTCCCCTAGACCCCAAAACGTCTATTTCCATATCCTTGGTCTACCGCGCATGCGCAGAATGACGATATTTCAACCCCACACCCACCCCATCGTAGCGAACGTGAAACAATGTTGCAATTCGGGGAGCCAGGTGTTCGGCACGTGACAACCCCAAGCAGACGACAGCGAAATTCTGGCGGGAAATGCAACATTGTAGCGAACGTGCAACAATGTTGCAATTCGGGGAGCCAGGTGTTTGGCACGTGACAACGCCACGGACCTCACCGAAGAGACACGGACCTGACCGAAGAGACACGGAGGTGAACGATATTGTGGAAAAAACCCACAGACAAGTCAGTACATCTCCTATCATGTTCCCACGGACCTCACCGAAAAGACACGGACCTGACCGAAGAGACACGGAGGTGAACGACATTCCGGGAAAAACCCCACAGACAGGTCAGTACATGCTCCCACGGACCTCACCGAAAAGACACGGAGGTGAACGACATTGTGGAAAAAACCCACAGACAGGTCAGTACATATCCTATCATGTTCACAGGTCACGCGCCATTCACCCAGACCGGAAGTGACGTCATACGGCATGTTCACAGGTCACGCTCCATTCACCCAGACCGGAAGTGACGTCATACGGGACTGGTGGCGCCCCCTGGCGGAAAAAGGGGAACCAAGAGTTACCCCCCTGGAAAAGGGGCTAGTTCCCGTCTTCTCTATACTACTGAGACGGTACTTGAAAGACGATTCCTTTCTACAGCTGTGGATTGGAGATGGACGTTTGAACAGTATACATTTTCTGAGCGGTAGATAGGAGACGGTACTTTAAAGACGATTCCTTTCTACAGCGATGGATTGGAGAAGGATGTTTGAGCAGTATACATTTTCTCAGCGGTAGATAGGAGACGGTAATTTAAAAACGATTCCTTTCTACAGCTGTGGATTGGAGACGGAGGTTTGTGCAGTATACATTTTCTCAGTGGTAGATAGGAGACGGTAATTTAAAGACGATTCCTTTCTACAGCTGTGGATTGGAGACGGAGGTTTCAGCAGTATACATTTTCTCAGCGGTAGACAGGAGACGGTAATTTAAAGACGATTCCTTTCTACAGCTGTGGATTGGAGATGGAGGTTTGAACAGTATACATTTTCTCAGTGGTAGATAGGAGACGGTACTTTAAAGACGATTCCTTTCTACAGCTGTGGATTGGAGACGGAGGTTTGAACAGTATAATTTTCTCAGAGGTAGATAGGAGACGGTATTTTAAAGACGATTCCTTTCTACAGCGATGGATTGGAGGAGCAGGTTTGAGCAGTATACATTTTCTCAGCGGTACATAGGAGACGGTAATTTAAAGACGATTCCTTTCTACAGCTGTGGATTGGAGACGGAGGTTTGAGCAGTATACATTTTCTCAGCGGTAGATAGGAGACGGTAATTTAAAGACGATTCCTTTCTACAGCTGTGGATTGGAGACGGAGGTTTGAACATTATACATTTTCTCAGCGGTAGATAGGAGACGGTACTTTAAAGACCATTCCTTTCTACAGCGATGGATTGGAAAAGGAGGTTTGAACAGTATACTTTTCCTCAGCGATAGATTGGAGACGGTACTTTAAAGACGATTCCTTTCTACAGCTGTGGATTTGAGATGGATGTTTGATCTGTATACATTTTCTCAGCGGTAGATAGGAGACGGTACTTTAAAGACGATTCCTTTCTACAGTGATTGATTGGAGATGGAGGTTTGATCTGTATACATTTCCTCAGCGGTAGATAGGAGACGGAGGTTTGAACAGTATACATTTTCTCAGCGGTAAATAGGAGACGGTACTTTAAAGACGATTCCTTTCTACAGCGGTTGATTGGAGATGGAGGTTTGATCTGTATACATTTCCTCAGCGGTAGATAGGAGACGGAGGTTTGAACAGTATACATTTTCTCAGCGGTAGATAGGAGACGGTACTTTAAAGACGATTCCGTTCTACAGCGATGGATTGGAGACGGAGGTTTGAACAGTATACATTTTCTCAGCGGTAGATAGGAGACGGTACTTTAAAGTCGATTCCGTTCTACAGCGATGGATTGGAGACGGAGGTTTGAAAAGTATACATTTTCTCAGCGGTAGATAGGAGACGGTACTTTAAAGACGACTCCTTTCTACAGCTGTGGATTGGAGATGGAGGTTTGAACAGTATACATTTTCTCAGCGGTAGATAGGAGACGGTACTTTAAAGACGATTCCTTTCTACAGCTGTGGATTGGAGACGGAGGTTTGAACAGTGTAATTTTCTCAGAGGTAGATAGGAGACGGTACTTTAAAGACGATTCCTTTCTACAGCGATGGACTGGAGGAGCAGGTTTGAGCAGTATACATTTTCTCAGCGGTAGATAGGAGACGGTAATTTAAAGACGATTCCTTTCTACAGCTGTGGATTGGAGACGGAGGTTTGAGCAGTATACATTTTCCCTGGAAAAGGGGCTAGTTCCCGTCTTCTCTATACTACTGAGACGGTACTTGAAAGACGATTCGTTTCTACAGCTGTGGATTGGAGATGGACGTTTGAACAGTATACATTTTCTGAGCGGTAGATAGGAGACGGTACTTTAAAGACGATTCCTTTCTACAGCGATGGATTGGAGAAGGAAGTTTGAGCAGTATACATTTTCTCAGCGGTAGATAGGAGACGGTAATTTAAAAACGATTCCTTTCTACAGCTGTGGATTGGAGACGGAGGTTTGTGCAGTATATATTTTCTCAGCGGTAGATAGGAGACGGTAATTTAAAGACGATTCCTTTCTACAGCTGTGGATTGGAGACGGAGGTTTGAACATTATACATTTTCTCAGCGGTAGATAGGAGACGATACTTTAAAGACCATTCCTTTCTACAGCGATGGATTGGAAAAGGATGTTTGAGCAGTATACTTTTCCTCAGCGATAGATTGGAGACGGTATTTTAAAGACGATTCCTTTCTACAGCTGTGGATTGGAGATGAATGTTTGATCTGTATACATTTTCTCAGCGGTAGATAGGAGACGGTACTTTAAAGACGATTCCTTTCTACAGCGGTTGATTGGAGATGGAGGTTTGATCTGTATACATTTCCTCAGCGGTAGATAGGAGACGGAGGTTTGAACAGTATACATTTTCTCAGCGGTAGATAGGAGACGGTACTTTAAAGACGATTCATTTCTACAGCGGTTGATTGGAGATGGAGGTTTGATCTGTATACATTTCCTCAGCGGTAGATAGGAGACGGAGGTTTGAGCAGTATACATTTTCTCAGCGGTAGATGGGAGACGGTACTTTAAAGACGATTCCTTTCTACAGCTGGGGATTGGAGACGGAGGTTTGAACAGTATACATTTCCTCAGCGGTAGATAGGAGACGGAGGTTTGAACAGTATACATTTTCTCAGCGGTAGATAGGAGACGGAGGTTTGAGCAGTATACATTTTTTCTCAGCGGTAGATAGGATACGGAGGTTTGAGCAGTATACATTTTGTCAGCGGTAGATTGGAGACGTTACTTTAAAGACGATTCCTTTCTACAGCGGTTGATTGGAGATGGATGTTTGATCTGTATACATTTCCTCAGCGGTAGATAGGAGACGTTAATTTAAAGACGATTCCTTTCTACAGCGGTTGATTGGAGATGGAGGTTTGAACAGTATACATTTTCTCAGCGGTAGATAGGAGACGGTACTTTAAAGATCATTCCTTTCTACAGCGGTTGACTGGAGACGAAGGTTTGATCTGTATACTTTTTCTCGGCGGTAGATTGGAGTCAGCACCTTAAAAACCATTTCTTTACACAGCGGTGACTTGGAGAAGGAGGCTTTAACAGTGTACATTTCCTCAGCGGTAGGTTGAAGACGGTACTTCAAAGTACCGTCTTCGAAGACGATTCCTTTCTGTAGTTGTGGAATGCAGACGGAGGTTTGAACAGTATACTTCTTCTCAGCTTTAGAATGGAGACGGCACTTTGGATACCGGTACCGTACTATTTTGTTCTCCAGCGGTAGATTGAAACAGTATACTTTCTCTTAGCGGTGGATTGGAGGCGGTGGTTTGGATGCGTAATCTCCCTAGTATAATCCGTGGCGTGTCCTACTCCTCCTCCTCCTCCTCCTCCTCCTCCGCTTTACTCACTGCACAGCGGGTCGCATAGGTGTGGCGCGGGATAGGGTGGGGCGAGAGACCTGGGGTTTTCGCTACCTGAGATTCCATGGGCCAGGATTGCACCCTTCAGTAGAATGGGTCGATTGCGCATGCGCGATGAGTAGTAGTTTAGAAAGGGCATGCGATCTCCCTATTCCTATAGGTGTGGCGCGGGATAGGGTGGGCCGAGAGACCGGGGAGGTTCACTACCTGAGATTCCATGGGCCAGGCTTTCACCCTACAGTAGAATGGGTCGACTGCGCATGCACGATGAGTAGTATAGAAAGGGCACGCGATCTCTCTATCCCTATTAACTAACCCATGGGGGTGAATGAACCCATGGGGGTGAATGAGCCATGGGGGTGAAATCCGTGGCGTATGAGGGTCGGCTCATGTGGGTTTCACTTCTTAAGCTTCGGCTCATGTGGGTTTCACTTTTTAATCCGTGGCGTATGAGGGTCGGCTCAGATCCCCCGGGGTGGGGACATGCCCCTGAGGGCAGTGGGTGGGTTCAATGAAAGCTCGTTTTTATAAAGCGGTACACAGCAGTAGATTACAGATGGTACTTTAAAGACCATACTTTTCTGCTATGGTGAAATGAAAGAGGCACTTTGGATATTATATTTTTTTGCAGAGCGGTGGAATAGAACTTCTACACAATATATAACGTATAGGTTGCTAAGCTTTCGACTCTCACCTAAACACGATGGGAATATTCAATATTTATGACAAATTTCCTCTTTTTGGTGACGGCTTGTTTGTCAATTACCTGGTGATGTGCACTCACTGACGGTATAGCTGGATACATCAGTTTGAACGGGTTCTTATCGATTATCAACTACAGCACTTTAATACATTGTATCATTTGATCATAATAAATGTTGCGTGAATAAAGATGCCATTAAAAAGGTAGTAATCATTAAATGGTACCCTTGTTAATATACAACATTTTCGGCTTTCACAGCAGCACTACATACATTCTGAGCAAAACAACTATCGTAACGTTGTCAGCAGTTGTGATTATTGTCATCGCCTTGGTTACATCTGACCACCGATGCAGCATTCGCCAGGCCTGTGTTTACCTACCGAACAGATATGTTGAAGAGTTAGACTGAGTCCCATGTGTACTAAACAAATCCCAAGTCAAAGTCTTATAATATTCAAATGATGTGATGTATCGGCCATTTCCTGTATTATCTGGAATCGAAACTGACATATTTTTTTTCATTTGAACGAACAAAGAACTGGAAAAATGTGGACTAATTTTATCGGATGCTTATTTCTGATTGGGATATGTTACGGATGTATTAACTACAATGGTACTATCTACCAGGAACTTCCCGCAGACGAGGACCCTTTGTACTGGGGAATTCAGGGAGAATCTGTCCTATCAGAAGTGTGCCGCTGTGTTGGCCAATGTCACATTCTACCCACATGCCTTGCGCTAAGTTACGAGAATCCGAAGTGTACGCTCCTTGGCTTGGTGAAACTTGGAGATCCCGTCTTGAATACCACCTCTGGTAATTCTCTGATCTACGTGAAAAATGACGGTGAGTGAAAACCATATTTGTACGAAAGCCGAGAGTGTTCTTCGGATTTATACTTTTTGGGCCGACTTCTGAGTTCGGACTTCTGAGTTCGGAATTTTTGAGTTCCCACTTCAAGTTCCAGCGGATAGATTCAGCCGTTCAACATTATACGGGACCCGGTTTTCAAATGTTTTACGTGTTTGGACTGTCGATGTTTTTTTATGTACCGAGCAGAGGATCACATATTCGGCAAGTTTGTAGACACCCACCCCTGCGACGCCTTAAATTTAGATGTCCATCCACGTACCTCATACAGTGATATCTAAGCATAAACGACAGTATTCTGGTGGTTGTTTTGTTTTACGGTCTTCCTCGTAATGACTGTTTGATTATAAGATAACTAATAATAACTTAACTATGTTAAGCTTATGTTAAGTGACAGGGTTTTCCGAGTTCCAAGTCCAGTCTTCTGAATCCCGAGTTCTTGATTCTGATTTCCGAGTTCTGATTTCGGAGTTCAGGCTTATTGAGTTCAGACTTCCGACTTTCCGGTTTAGGTTCATAAATATTGTTGAAACATTTTAACAAAGACATCCATACGTTGTTGTTCGTACTAATTAACCCCTATGGCTCATTCACCTAGGCATTGAAATGACGTCATCAGAAGTATCAGTTTGACTTTGTGACCATACTTTATGTATAGAATGGGTGCTGCCTTGGTCATGGTGCCCAAGACCAAAAGTTGATGTGCATTTCTTTGGTGAGTTGATTCATATTTCATTAATGTTTTCATATTTGAAGATGGAGACAGTGTGCCGGAATTGACTGGAAAAATTCTTTGGGCTGTTTGAAGAACTGGGGCGATAATATTCATAATTTTAGCTAAGCATCCATTCATCCCTCATAACAATGGCAACTTTTAGTATTCTTAGTAATAAGCGCATACAAAGTTTTGTCTATAGAGATGAAAAATATATATTTATAGATTTTGTTTCACATTCTGCTTCGTAAATGCAATATCAGAAGTATTCAACTCATAGCCGAAATTGGGGAAAACAGCGAAAATATTACACCATCTCACCTTCAAAAATGGCCGCCGCCTGATAAAATCTGGTCAACATTCCAGACACCTTTTGACTCTTCCGTAAATTCAATGATGACAAGTTATATGCTGTTTTATATCATATCGTACTTGATTTGTGGAGAATTTAATTGTGTTTTAATTTGTTTACATGAAATCACTTTATTTAAAATTCACCTGCTATGCCTAAATTCACCCCCATGGGTTCATTCACCCCCATGGGTTAATTTATAGGGATAGGGAGATCGCGTGCCCTTTCT
>JAVTVY010002019.1:0-33436 GCA_036873755.1 Hanleya hanleyi
GCTGGTCCCCAACCTCCGCGACAAAGAATGCTATGTGCTTCATTACCGCAATCTGCATCTCTAGATGTCCCTGGGCATACGCCTGAAGAAGGTCCACCGGGCCCTGAAATTCCAGCAGAACCCTTGGATAGAGCCTTACATTAGGATGAACACCGAGCTCCGGAAGACGGCAACCAGCGACTTCGAGAAGGACCTGTACAAGCTGATGAACAACTCAGTCTTCGGGAAGACCATGGAGAACCTCCGCAAGCGAGTTGACGTGAAGCTTGTGCGCGCGTACGAGGAGGACAAGCTTAGGCGCCTGATAGCCAGCCCGGCCTTCGCACGTGCGAACATCTTCGATGACGACCTCGCGGCGATCCAGATGCACAAGAGTCGTTTAGTCCTCAACCGCCCTGTGTATGTGGGTATGAGCATCCTTGACCTCTCGAAGCACCTCATGTATGATTTCTTCTACAACCAGATGAAGAAGCGGTGCGGGGAGCGCTGCCAGCTCCTCTACACAGACACTGACTCTCTCCTCCTTGAGATCCTGATGGAGGACGTGTACAAGGACATGGCTGAGTGTGGCCACCTCTACGACACCTCTGACTACCCCCAGGACCACCCGCTACACAGTACGGTGAACAAGAAGGTTCTAGGCAAAATGAAGGACGAGTGTGCCGGGCGCCCCATCGCTGAGTATGTGGGCCTCCGCCCAAAAATGTACAGCATTCTCGAGGCCAGCGGAATGAACATAAAGAAGGCGAAGGGCGTCAAAAAGACCGTCGTGAAGAGGCGCATCCGCCATGAGCAGTATAAAGAGGCCCTCTTCGGTAAGAAGACCTTCCGCCATGGCATGGATGTGCTGCGGTCTGAGCGCCACCGCATCTACGGGCAGCACCTTAACAAGGTCTCACTGTCCCCCTTCGATAGCAAACGCTGGATCGCAGAAAATGGGGTGGACACCTTAGCCTACGGCCACAAGGACGCTACCCCCGCTGGGGCGGCTGAGATGGATGAGGTTATTGATGAGATCACTTGAGAACGCCATCCGGCGGCAGCTGAGTATCAGGAGGCACCGCAAGGAGCTCTTCCCGGACAAACCCACGAGCAGGACCATCTTGCAGATAATACAGGACAGGCTCATCAGGCTTGGTGACCGAGCGTCCAAGCCGGTACACCTGGAGGGACCACACTGGATCAGTCGCGCGACGTCTTCCACCCTCCAGCTCGCCATCCTGGTATAGGTACCGAACGCCAACACCAGAGGGAAGCTTTTCCTCTTTGAGACCGATGGGGCGACCAGCAACAACAGAAGAAGGCTTTTGTGTCACAGCCACAACCTTGATGGCATCCTTAGGCTTCTTACCGGTGAGGCGGGTCACTTCTCCGTTCAGGGCCCTAACGACGGCAGGCAGTCGAGCCACCCACTCCGTTGAACGCGCCCCCGACGGAAGTCGCATCTCCTGGGCGTATTGGTGCCCAAACAACCGCTCAGCCAGGGTCCGGTTAAAGCGCTCCACGATCCCCTGGTCCCGATGAATGTCCACACGACCGCGTCTGACAGAAACGTCATGCTTGGCCAGTAGCTGGCTCACCGCGCCCATAAACTCGCGCCCAGGGTCAACCTGAAGAAGCTTCGGCCAGCTAAGAGGGCTCCGCTTGTAGATGCGGGAGAGAGCATCAGCGACCTCTTTGGCTTCTTTTGTGGCCAGAGGCTCGGCCTCCTTGTAGCGCGATGCCACATCTACAAGCGTGAGCGCATACTTGTAGGTTTTGCGACCACGGGGGAAGCGGTCGTGTGGTAGAAAGAGCAGGTCGGCTTGATGAACCTCGTTCGGCATCTTCACACCAAAACGCGGGCGTGGAACATGGCGAGGGCGCGGAAGATAAATCTGCCAAATGGCCTGCTTCTTGAGCCATATTCGGGCCATATCTTCGGAGACCCTGGCTGCTGCGGCGAGGTTCTTGATAGCCGCTAGCCCCTTCCAGTAACCGCTCGGGCTGTAGTAGTGCCCCGCGAGGCGTCGGGATAGCTTTTTCGTTTCACGACCCATTGTAGCTGCTGTCGTGCCGACATTCCAAGAGGTGAAAGTCTCTAATATTGCTAGTGTGCGTGGCAACTGGCCTTGTGCACACAAGATGCGGCTCTACTAGGCTACAAGTTTTTGGCTACTTGATAGGCTACGAGCCCCGTCACGCCCATTCCTAGAATGACAGAGGCGATCTCCCGGTCTTTTTGGTTACCTGAAGGTACGTACGTCTGAAAGACGTGGCTCTGAGCCGAGAGGGTCAAGTATTTTGCCCGTGACCTGTGAGTACTCGCGGATTGCGGCATCGACGTCATGGAATGTGCGAACGGCGTGTCCCTGTCGTCGGAGCTCTTCGTTTATCCAGTCAAGCCTTTCGGTTCGCTTTTTTGTCCATGCATCCCGTGTAGCCTGGAGCTGTTCTATAGCCTTGTCATGACGTTTGCGCTCTTCGTCAAGACCCGAACTTCGAAACATTGAAAAGAGGTAATTCGACCCACTGAAGGCAAGAGCATTGACCAGAGCTCCACCCACTAGCAAGGCAATCGAGGCCATGTTTTATACGCTGTTCCCGCTGGTGCGGCTACTGTTGTTACCTGGCTGACATCTTCATTATTGCATACGGAAAGGATCCTTTAAATGCTCGGCCCCTGTAGCTTCGGTCGGGACGACTGGCGTCAGTCGCGCTGCCGCTCGACGATCGATTGGTTCTCTCACAAGCGGCGATCCTGAAAGTGCACGCGAGCGCAACCTGTATCCCACGAGCAGAGCCCCTGCAATTCCTAGACTGCATAGTATATAAGGAGCCCACTGTGGTCCAGCACTCCGTGCGTTTTCGACGGTCGGTTCGGTGTTGGTGGTGGTCGTCTCGGCAGCCTGTGCCATCCCTGTGGGAGCAAGACGTTCCTTGATCTCCCTGAGCTCCATCTTCAGTCGTTCTTGTTTGGCCTTTCGCGCGGCAGCGCCCTTTCGTCCCTCTTCCACCTTTTTAGGGTTCTTTTCATCAGGCGCTGTCCCTTCCTGACTGAGGGTCTGTCGAGTCACTGTCACCGGTGGCTGATTGACTTGTGGTTCCAGTACCTCCATCATCATCGAACGTAGACGCATATGTCTGGGGGCATGTGTGTCCAAATTGGCAGTGTTTAACAGTGGTAAGTAATGTGGTCAGGGGTGCTAAGAGCATTCCAAAGCGGTGGTATAGCTGACAGGTAGCATTGCTTAGCGCATGCTCAACGAAGGGATCATCTTCTAGGTCAGCAACGAGCTTTGACTGATTTTCAGATGGAATGGGGAGCAAAGAGCTGGCTGCCATGGCATAGAGCTGAAGTGCAGCTATCCCCAAGGTCTTGGTCATCTTAGCTCCCAAGCGCGCTTCATAGCGAGCATACATCTTGTCAACTTCTCCATCGTCCAAGCTTTCGACCTGGTTCGGTGTAATGACCCTCCCCATGTACTCCTTGGCCTGTCCTCCGGCGGCCAACACTGCTAGTCTTTCGCGTTTACTAGCACTAGTCGTCCCGGCGGCCCCTACGGAGCTTGAGCGAGACCCTGCGGCTCCAGCTTCCGCGCCGTCGTGGCAACTAGATGTAGCCGCCTTGGCTGCACGACCGCCGGCCTCTTCTTCCAACAGCTCATCAATAATCTCATCGCAATCCATGTTTGCTACGTGCGTGGCCCGTATCACATGCGCGTACCGCTGGCAAAGGTTAATACTATGACTTACGTACCTCTTCAGTCTCATATGGTCGTAGATGATATACACAAAGGCTCCGAGAGTAAGAATCTGGCAAAGCAGTAGCACTTCCCACATTTACGGCCTAAACAACAACCATATATGCAGCTGGCTGATCAGTTTTTAGCAGGAGTTTTACATGTTTTGTCTCTGCCAGCAGCGCCCTAGTTTTGAGTCGCTCATCTCTTGTTGGAATAACATCGTTCTCGCGGAGGCACTCTTCAAAAGAATCGCGGTCCTTACAGTGAAACAGGGCGCAACATCGCGTCTGCTCTCGTAGATCCTTCAAGACCGAGTTGTACTTCTGGGTCAGCACCCAAACGCTCTGCTCTGTGTGGCGGCCACTGAAGGCTAGCTCAGACAGCTTGTCTTTCTTTTTGGTTAGAGCCTTGCTTGCGGCACAGTCATTAATGATGTACAAAGTGTGTTCTCTGGCAAATAGGCGATAGAATGCCGGGGTCGACTATGTATATCTCTGGGTCAGCCCAGACCCAATGTCGGGCTAGGTAGGTGCTGTTGTAGCGAATCGTGGGACAAAGGATGACGATGTGCTCAAAGACACCACGCAAGTGGCCTTCGAGTAGGTCAAGGGCGAAAACAGTCTTACCACACCCTGTCTGGCCACATATAATAGCGGAGTGGGGGTCTTTGGGAAGCAGCGGGGCTGCGCCATTAATTGAGCACTTCTTTGAGTCGGCCATCCTCGATATTCATTTGTGCATCCATGACGATGTACAGATAAACGTTCAATGCGCCGGCCGGCTCTGCTTCCTTTGTGATCTGGATGGTGATGCCCTCGCTGCCATTCACCACTCTTCGGCCGCTCCCATGTAGTCCGTCATCGTCCGTGACTCGCAGATCCAGCCATAGTCCATATTTTGTGGTCAGGAACTCCCCCAGGGAGACGTCTGCCAGATCCAGGTCTTTTGCGGCCATTGCAACCTCGAATTGACGTTTACTACCAGCTGCGAACTCTTTCTTGGTCTCATCCCACAGCTGGTACACTCTCAGTCCTTGACTGTACAGCTGATTCGGCACCCCCTCGATGCACACCTCTACCTTCGTGATGAGCGGATTATAGAAGTCCTCAGTCTCGCACTTCCAGGGGACAGGTTCTTCGAACAGCATAAGAATGCCCTTCATGCTGCGAGCGGGCACATTCAGGTTGATGTTCCAGAGAGTGTCAGACTTGTTACGTGTCAGTTTGCGGTGGCGGAGCACCTTGTCGTAGAGGATGGCTAGGCGTCCTGCATACTGGATTCGGATCAATCTAGCGAGATCATTCTGCGTGACCTTTTCGAACTCCAGGCAGACGTTTCAATATTGTAACTGGCGGCTTCATCATCCTCTGCGACGATCACGCGACTGTAGTCGTTGAATGTCAGTTCGTACTCCAGACGATCACCAAGCGCACTTTGGTAGAAAGGCATGTGGCTGTCCAGCAACTCGAAGTCCAGCGGGACAAAGAAGCGGTTGCCGTATGCCCGCGCTATGGCTTTATCTGTTTTCTTGTTTTCAGCATCCCCGGCACCAACCCGAAGCTTTGTCGTGTTCTGGGTTCTGCCAGTATCTATACCCTGGTAGGCTGCATTATCGCGCTCTTTGGCTGTTTTCCACAGGTCGCGATAGCAGTAGTATACGTCGGAGTCGTCAATGCTCATAACCTCATTGCCGCTGATTTTGATTGTTGTCTTCTTTATGATTGCGCGGCCCAAATTCTGAACCACGGTTCGATTCACGTCGGATGATTTCAGTTCGATGTTGAAGGCGAGGCGGGCGGTCCCCGGAACGATAACATCGTTCGTTCCGAGATTGGGAAAGCGCACCAGTAGCTGTTGGTTCTGATCGATAGTGCTGGGGTTGTTTGTGATCACAACTGCCTGGCGAACCCCCTTGATCCCAAGTGGCTCGCGAAGTCTGCGGTAGGGATTAAGCTTGCGACCGTATTGTGAAGAAGCCATCTTGTTGAAGTGATAAGCTGTGTCTATTCAATATGGCGGACTATTCAATATGGAGGACTATGATGTTGATACCGGCCGTCTCGACGAGACAGAAACGAGGAGGGACGAGGAAACGGACGATGTCGATTTGTCATCAGACAGAGTGGGTCCTTCGGACGCGCAAGCGCAGGAAGGTGAGCGCCCTCTCTCTCTTCAGCAAGAGTTAGTCCAGACAACTGTCGATGACTACTACACCTACCAGGCAGAGGAGGGGCTTACTCCCAACCTAGGTAGGGATTACTCGAGGTTTGAAGTCACGACTGACGGGAAGCTGCGCCTTGTGGCTTTCCCTATCTTGGACTTAATTAACCTTCGTACAGGCCGACCTCTCTCCCTGTCCACGGTAGCTGGGAAGCGTGGCGGTATCAACGCGATTCGGGATGAACTAGGGTTTACAGACTGGCGCCGTAAGGCATCGGAAAAGCTGCCCCCTCAGGCTGTGGTAACTCTACAGACAGCGAGCGAAGAACTTGGTGGGGCTGCAGCGGCGGTCGAAAGCGTTGAACTCCAGGACCTCGACGGAGGAGCCAAGGTAGCCACAGACGCTGTTCACAAAATGGAAATGGCCTTCACGGACGCGCAAATCGATGAAGTCCTCGGCACCATGCGCGACCCCCCTTTAAATCTCGGAGAGCTGCGCGGGCTTGACAAAGCCCTCCAGACCATTCGGGGTGAGCTCACCAACAACCTGGCCAAGCTGTCAGCATTGGATGACCGCATTGCTCTCGAGGAAGGAAAACTCAACGGAACTGACGCAGATGACGCAGACTCTCGAAGGCGCGTTGCGGAGCGTGTTCGAGAACTAAAGGATGAGCGGGCCGCCCGCCTTGAGGCTGCAACTGCCAGTCGGGAGGCTCTTCGCTCACAGATTAACCAAATCCGTGAGACGATAAACCGCGTAACCGGCGATATGGCCTATGCGGAGCAACATGTCACTGGGCACCATGTACAGACCGATTCCAAACACAGTTAACTTTGGAGCCTGCATACTGCAGGATGTCTTGGTAGCGTTTTATCGCTGATGAGAGGTCAACTGGAGAGGAGACCGCATCCTCGATGTTGGCGAGAAACTGCTTCTGCGCGTCAAATGCTGTGCCCTCTCCTAAGATCCGTGTGCGCGTCTGAGCCTGGGCGCCGAGGATGGCCCATACATACGTTCGAATGGAATCATTAACACGCTCGACGCCTGCATGTGTGAAGCCCTGCGATCTGTCCAGCATGAACGTTGTCCACGCCTTGTCAGCCTCCGATCCCTGCGCAATGTAGTCAATGTGAAAGTGTTTTTTTCGGAAAGTAAACGAATGCCAGGTTGGGTCGTACGGTTTTGGAAGTCGCCTGTAGCCTGCGTGTGTGGCATAGAAGTAAATCGTTCCTATGCCGCTGTTTTCGCTCTGCTGCTGTCTCCAATCGGCATGCGGCGACACCCCAAACTCTGCACAGATGCGCTCATATGCTCTGCGGTCAAATGGATTGTTAAATGCCGCCCAGGCGTCATCTTGAGGGAGCGGGGCCTGGATCTCTTTTAGGATCCGCCTGATCTGGAAGTAGACATGGAAGGTGTAGAGGGCCCGGGTGTGGCTAGCAGTTCGTGCGCCAGCGGCTAGGTGGTCGCTCACAGACACGCCGCAGCCGGTCGTGGCGCACCACACGGCGAAATTCAGTTGAGTCTGCCAAAACTGCAAGGGATTAGAGCGCCATGCCTGAACAAGCTGGTCGCTTTTCACTTTAGGCAGGCAGTATTTCACAAATACATCAGGAAACTGGGCCGCAAAGCCACCACTTGCTGTGTTCACCAGGATGTCTTGGTGAGTGAATGTCGTCCCAGTAACACTCGTTCCAGCGGTGTACACCCCGGCCGCTTGGTAGGTGGCCTTTGTATTGAAGCTAAAGGCGTGTCTATCCATGCACAATCCTTGCTGGTTTAGCACTTCCTGTGGCCGGTTATGTATGTAACACTGAGCAACATTCAAAATGGCGCAGCAGTCGACCTCACGCATGCGCTCAAGAACCAAAACGGACAATACAAAGTAGCACTGCTCGAGCTCACTTTCTACCCATGGGAGAACGTCCCAGCCGGAACTCGCTTCTCTGTTGGCGGAAAGCTTGTGGCTGTCCCTAGCGGTTATTACAATGTCTGTTCCCTTAATAAAGAGGTCTTCAAGCCACACGGGGCGGGCCTGGAGATAAACCATGCCACCGGTCGACTGAAGTTGACGACCGACAGTAGCATACAACTGTTTGGCCTTGCGCGGCTCCGGGGATTCTCAAATCCTGACAGTATCCTGAATGGGACAGGGCAGGGCGAGAGCTTCCCCACACTAGCACCCCATAAAGAAGTGTTCGCTCACCTGGGTGAGGTGAGCACATCGCACAATCTAGTGGGGAAGGCAATGGAGACAGCTGGCACAAGCCCTGCATACCCTTGTGTGGCCTACCCTTTCACTCTTCTCAGAGCTATAGCTGTGACCGGTGAGGGAATAAACTGCGGAAAAACCATTTCTTTCCCTAATCCACAGTATAAGCCACTAATATCTGGCCCTATCCCACAGCTAACGTTCTCCCTGTTAGATAGGTCAGATACACTTGTAAAGACTGCTTATATGAGTGTAACTCTTGGTATTCATGACAACGATGGTTGAATCCGCTGGGCCCAGATGCAGTGATTTAGCCTTAAGCGATCTCGCGGATACCGAAGGGTTTGGCGACGCGGGTCACAATGACCGCCTATACGGCTTTCAGTTCAGAAACGGCTTTTTTCCATCGAAAGAAGCTTATGCCAGGAAAAAACACGGATGTAAGTTTCAAAGACCTTGAAGATATTAACACGGGAAACACGCGGACGCACGTGAGATATAGCCTCGTTAAAACGGAAAAAGGACAATGGACTCTCGCCGAAAGTGACAATGTGGGCTGTCTCATTGACCTTAATGTGGTCGAATCGGGAGTACAGGTCGATAAAGCCGGGTTTGTGAGAAAGGTTTTTAATCGAGGTATGGCATTCCTGTCCTACAGTCCGGTTGGAAACAACGTCAAAATATACCTCCAGGACTGGAAATTCTATTTAAGAAGCACTGATCCTCGAGGGGCTCTGGTAATAAATACGTCGTTACCCGCCCTGACCACTCTTCCTTCAGACTCAACTATCGTTGCTGCAATACTCTTACCGCCCGCTCCCGCTCCCGCTCCCGATAGATTCGTGGATATACTACCAGATCTCCAGATCAAGTGGCTTGATAAGCACGCTGATCAAGAGTTGTGGATTTTCTTTGCTCTCAGCGCAGTTAATAAGCCTGTCGTGCATCTGTCGTTAGAGGGCATAACTACAAAAGTAGGGAACGATGTGACAGTGGGCAACATCTTCCTAGCTGAAGGCGTCGGCTTAAAATCTCTCAAGGTGTTCAACCGCCCCTTGGATAACCTCGAGTTAGATATCCTTGACAACAGCATATAGATTTATCATGGGACTATATCCAACATTGGACGAGGCCGAATCCGCGCATGACTACAGGCTAAAGCATATCTGTGATATCCAACATGAACTCTCCCAAGATCGTGATTCTCGGTCGAGTTTGTACAAAAAATACCGCAGAGCGGTGAATGCTCTAGATGGCGTTGACTCTGCGCTTGCCACAGTGGCTTTGGGCCTCGGCGCGACTGGGGTCGGCCTCTTGTCGACTATAATTGCCGCACCCGTTGTAGCGCTCGAAGTCTCGGCTCTTTCAAGTGGTTTGGCTGGAATAGCGTGCAAGTTCATATCTCGACGCCTGACCATCAAAGCTAAAAAACACGATGAAATTCGCGTCCTAGCGTCATCAAAGTTGTATTCCATCGCAGATGCTATCTCGCAAGCACTTGTGGATAACAAGATCTCTGATAGCGAGTTCCGTCACATCCTAGCGGAGAAAACTAAATATGATGCAATGAAGAACGCGATCAGGGCTAAATCGTTGAAAGCATCCCATATCAGCCAGGAAGAAAAAAATGCACTTCTGAAGCAAGGCAGGGAGGAAGCAAGGAAACAGTTTGCCATGGCAATCGAGATAGAATCACGATAAACTGCTTTCTACAGGCGGATTATTAAAGACGCCATGCGCAGCCCCTGCCACCCGGAACCGTGGGAACCACTACGATGTCCGCACGAACACGTAGTTAGGCCTTTTTCGGCACATTAGCATATCATGTTAAAGCCATGGCTGACACTGCAATATAAGACATGTCGTCGATCGATGGTAAAATGCTAGCCAACATGGCCTATCATGCCGCTGTCATTAGCGGCTTAGTGATAGGTTATGCTCGTCTGGGCAAAATTGTTTGGAAAGGCCCTGCCCCCAAGTTGGATTTCACCGGCTATGACGTAGGAATGCTTATTGCCGACGTCGGCCTAGCCTTAGCCACAAAAGACTTGCTGATTAAGCAAGGAGTCCTCCCTGCCAATATATTGAAGTAGGCGCTTTATATCGCCTCTTACCCACCATACTATAACACTGCGTGCGGCTATTGAATGTGTAAACGTGTAAATATACGCCGACCCAAATACTCAAGCCTGAGCAAACAAACATTCCTCACAGACGTGACCCAGCTAACATATTTAGTCTATTTCGGGTAGGTGTATAGAACTTGCATAT
Source organism: Hanleya hanleyi (assembly GCA_036873755.1). Classification (NCBI taxonomy): domain Eukaryota; kingdom Metazoa; phylum Mollusca; class Polyplacophora; order Lepidopleurida; family Hanleyidae; genus Hanleya; species Hanleya hanleyi. The sequence continues at coordinate 10,370 of JAVTVY010002019.1, forward strand.
ATCCGTTGTGAGGCCTGGCTTCATTCACAAAATAGGAAGCCTTGAGCAAATACAGTGTTACTCTGAGTGTTGTATGTGGGTCACTATTGATTTTCTCTCGGCTCATGTCTGAATGAGACAGCACTTGTATGAGACTGTGCATTCGTATCCTAGCAACGATAACAGGAAGTGAGGCGTTGCACAACACTCTAGTAGGTTTATAGGCGTGATTTTAAACATGTATTATCGTGTCTTCCAGTCACGTCTCACAAAAGTGGGTTCGATCCCTACCTGACTGCTCTTGGAATGCTTGTTCCGAACTCTTCTCACAAATATTCTAGACTCGTTTCGAATTGTCTAGGATGCCACGGAGGAGAGTTATTAAGAGCAATTGAGTCCCAAATACTTACTTTAATAAAGAACAAGCCCTCACATGGCCACGAAGCCATGTGAAGAGGAATACGTCACAGGCCACGAAGCCATGTGACGGGGACTCAGTGAGACGTGACACACCGGTTTTGCATTTTTTGACCCCCGGCGTAGATTAACTCCCCCCCTTGACCTGCTCCTGGCTCGAGGTATCCAACGTATCAAATTTAGCTTCAGAAGGGATCATTGCAGCCAATCGCCGAAACTCATTCTTGAGGACCCGTTGCTTTCGCTGCCAGTCCTTAACCTTCTCGCACTCATATCCGCAACCCTGGCACAAAGAGAAGCGGTTCATAACACCCTTTCCACACTTTATGCAGGGCTTTGTGCCACCACCTTTCCGAAGTCGGGCAAGGTGAACTTTACAATACTCTGCCATACACCTTCGAGCGCAGAACTCCGTGGAGCTCAAAGTAAGCCATCGACAGGTGTTTTTACCCAGCCTCATTGTGTCTCTTGATCTGGTATACCCATTGCACCTGGTATGTCTAAAGGGAGTAGAAACATAATTGGCTATCGGTGACCAAAAGAGGGGGTGGGGCGCTCCCCTTGAGGGTGCTGGGGCGCCCCCACGCCGTCTGCTCGCTCCCCTTGGGGAGCTGTTCTCGTACCCCCAGTGTGTATACTACTCTCCGAATATTTTCAGCTAGATAATAATTCATATAAAGTTGTTAACTGAGATTTGCCACTGAGAATGATAAAGGAAATCCATCTATTTCCCTGGTTCAACAAAAGTTGTCTTATGTTAGTCCAACATGTCTGTCTTATGTTAGTCCAACCAACATAAATTAGCGATATTCTGTATTCTTATTGACAAAAAGATTTGTAATGTTTTTAAATGATTTGCAAATGACAAAATTCAAATTCATGAATGCCAGATGATAAGTCAATTTGTCTCTCAACAGCTTGAACGCTGTATTATCTGAGCATTAGGTGTCGCCTGTAACACAAATTTGGTTCGTCCAACACAAGGACAGACACATTTATTTTTAAGTCTGTGAGTTCTCAGGTTAACATTAACAAAGTATTACCCATAAGTGATGTCAATGGACAAAGTCAGATGGCATTGAACACTTGTCATTATTGAGCCATGCAATATTTGGAGAATTAGACCACTTTGACAATATTAACTTGATTATTAAAATGTATTTTTTCTTCAACCCAACTAAGGTAGATCAAATTTGACTCACTTCAGTTACAAGTACAAGCATCATCAACATTTTGATGAAATTGGTAGTAATTTGTCCATCTGGTTCAACAGTTTTCCAGCATAAAGATGCCATGGCCAGAGAGGACAGACAATGTTAGTCCGACCAGAAATATTAAAGAAATCATATTTTTTCGATAAATGAGTTGATATGAACATTAAATTGTACATAGAAACATAGTTTTGGTATCAATTTTGTGTGATCACCACTAAACATTTATTCAACTGAATGTTTGATGGCAAATAACACAATCAAAAGGTAGTATGGTAAAAGCATGTCACCTGGTCACAGTCAAAATGCAAGAAAACAGCCCATTATGATTAGATTTTAATCTTTTTTAGTAATTAACTTTCACAACTGCCTTCCGTATTATAGAATGTATCTGAACAGTTGTCAAAGCAAGTTGTGGAACCATAGGCTATATATTGTTCTCTCCTCAAAATTTATAACACAAAAATCTGATGGAAATAGGGCTTGCATTTACCATTAAATGGTAGCACCTTAGCAAAGAAACACCCATATATCCAATAATATAGGCTGGCCAATGGTTGGATGGCCTTTTGATCGACGTAGGCTTACGTTTAACTTTATTTCAAAACCATCCTCGTCCGGCACCTCTCGTCCGCCTTGTTCATAACCAGCGCCATGTTTTTTTTTGCATTCTGGGAATCCACAAAATCGGACTCCGTCACCCATAGTGCGATTACTGCTGGCGCGAGGGTTCCCGATTCTCCAGCGAACTCTCCCGTGAAGCAACGATGCACAACGACAACATAATGCAAAAAGACGAATGTCCGACGATTTTGCTATTGTTGAATTTGATCGATTGATGCTCGTTCTCCTGATCAGATCTGATAAATAAAGACAAATGGGGATGAAGGAATACTACCAACTGCTGCCTTTTCGTGGCAGTTTCATAATGCGACTTGAGTGAGTTTATGATAGGCCTACGCTGAACCACGCGGCACATATATGTTCAGCACTGTAGGCAGCCACTGCCATACACGATCTATTCTATACGTTTTTGCCGAGATTTCGAACTGAATTCTTCGTAAAACATTAAAATTTCACAAGTATATCAACTCAATTATAGTAATTATTTCCCCAGAGTACCATGTAAAGAGAGCAGTTCTCAATTAGATGGACGATTTTTTAAATTTATTTTTAAACATCACAGCGGCAAGCCAGCATGTTATATCGTGGCCCGGATAACATGGTAGCCTATGATGATGTGTTCTTCTTACATCAAACGCTGGACTTTTTAATTTCTTTTTATCTAACAAGTAAAACAATAAAAACAAGAAAATTCTGGTTGTGGCCATTAACTCCAAATCTTTTGGACATTATATCAAGAACAAAACATTCTCGCAAACTTGGGTATTGGGTTCACATCAATTAGAGGATGGATGGATTTGTTTTTCAGCTTACCCACCTAAATCCAAAATGACCATTTACCTCAATTTTTTTAGGCCATGGTCTTATTTGACAGAAAAGAAATAATCAACTCAAACACTTATGTGTATATTTACACAATATTTAATTCATAAACATCTATGCATAATGACATTAGTTCAAATGGAACTCTTTCTGGTTGTGTAGTACAAACAACAGCGTAAAATAATGCGAATGGAATTCGCCCACATATAAAAAAAATTCAAAAAAAAAAAAAAATCCATACCTACCTACCCTATTTTTTCGGATGCATGTTACCGGAAACACAGCATTTTTTTTTTAGGCCTTAGCTGAAGTGCACATGTACATCTGTACACCACAGTTTGCTGCAGTTGTCAGCTGTCATTGAATGATTATGGAACTTGGTATACATGTTTCTTATGATTAGAAGATGTACCTGTGCTATTTAGGAGATGAAATATTAATTTTTGTTCAAATTTTGAGGGTTTTGTCTAAGTAATCTTCCAATAATAATGTACATGTACACCTGTACATGGAAAGTTTTCTGAAGCTGTCCGCTTTCATTGGATGAGTTTGACACTTGCTACCCAAGTTCAATGTGATTTGACGATGTGCATGTGCTATTTAAGAAATATGACATTAAATATGAATTTTTGTCCTAATTATTGCAGACTTTGTACCTTTCCATTGATAAGGTTTTTGTTGGGGAAAAATTTACATGTAGATCTGTACATGGAAAATTTGTTGAACCTTTCGCGGGATGATTATAAAACTTGGTAGGCATGTTTCATGTTTTCCTAGGTCACAGTTCTCCAGCAGTAATCCCACACGGGACTGACCTATCCAGCTGTATTCCCAAATGGCATTGGCCTATCCAGCAGTAATGCCACACAGGACTGACCTATCCAGCAGTAATCCCATACGGAACTCAACTATCCAGCAGTAATCCAAGATCGAACTGGTCTATCCAGCAGTAATCCCATTTGGGACTGGCCTATCCAGCAGTAATCTCGCACAGGACTGACCTATCCAGCAGTAATCTCAAATGGCACTGGCCTATCCAGCAGTAATGCCACACGGGACTGACCTATCCAGCAGTAATCCCAGACCGGACTGGCCTATCCAGCAGTAATCCCACATGGGACTGGCCTATCCAGCAGTAATTCCACACGGGACTGGCCTATGCAGCAGTAATCCCACACAGGACTGTCCTATCCAGCATTAATCCCATACGAGACTCATCTATCCAGCAGTAATCCAAGACAGGACTGGCCTATCCAGCAGTAATCCCACTTGGAACTGGACTATCCAGCAGTAATCCCACAGGGGACTGGTCAATCCATCAGTAATAACACACGGGACTGGTCCACCCAGCAGTAATCCTACACAGGACTGGCCTATCCAGCAGTAATCTCACATGGGACTGACCTATCCAGCAGTAACCTCACACTGGACTGCCCTATGCACCAGTAATCCGACGGCACTGACCTATCCATCCTACATGGGATTAACTTATATGCCAGTAATCCCACATGGGACTGATGTTATTGTCTGTACCAGATAATCTATTCTAGACATTATTGTCTGTATCACATCATCTATTCCAGACGTTATTGTTTGCTCTACATGTATGCTTTCAATACTGCCGCACCTTCGGCGGATGACCCCGCAAGGCGAGATGTTGGGGTTCTCAGAACGCTTGTTTAAATATATGAAATTCTCATGACTTGAGTCCAATATCTACATTCCCCAGGCCACATCTGAGGAGTTTGCTTCATCATGTAGGTTCGTGATATTGTTCATCATTGGGTGGCACTATAGACAGTAAACTTATATACATGTAGCACATTTTATTGGTATTTCATCTGTTCATGAAGTTTATTATTGTCAGATGGACGAAGGATTTCAATGGACAGAGTTTTTTTTTTAATTGAAATTGAAGGGCCACCTCTCATACTGATTTTGTAGCCCATCAACATAATGCTTTATTTATATCTCATTATACATTCTTTTTTGCAATTACTAATTTTATTAACATTATGGTTTAAAAATGGATTGAAAGGACATTGGTGCTGTTAGCGCTGGCATAATCATGTGGCATAGGGTAAAGTCAGCTAAATATATTTAAATCTAGGCTACATCAACCCCTGCTTACACACATAACTAAAATGCAGTCAGAGAAAATATGTTGCCATCAGTGTATGGTCAGTATGGAGAATGCAAGGATTCAAGTGGGATTGAAGTCAGGCCATTTTGGTCAAATAGACATACTGTAACACTGATATTCTGCTTTACTTTTAAATCAGGCCCCATATTGTAGGCCTGTATGTTGACCATTCAGTTAATATTACCTGTAATGGTTGACTTATTGTATAATGCACTTTACATAAGTGGACTAGTAGACTGCTTGCGTCAACAAAGTAAGCACTTCATTTCCGAATCAGTGCTTCAAAGATTTTTGAAGTGGATACATACCTGCTATATGGCACATCCCACCTGGGAAATTTTTACATGTATATCTAATTGAAGTAATCCATTGGAACCATAGTATTAGCCAGCCACACGTCTTCCCGTCTTTGAGACGGGCAGTCTGTCAGTGAGATGCTGAGACGGGCGGTGACAAACTGAGACGGGCACTCATAATTATTGTATTAAAACCCCTATGCACGAGACGGGAAGGATGTCCGACATCACAAGACGAGACGGTGTGCTTTCCAAAGACAAAATAATAAAAAAAAACGTGGAAAAACAAACCCAAACGTGGCTGTTGTATTTGTTATGGATTGTTGGACGTCGACCACGTGGAAATCCCCTCGACTGGAAGAAACCCAATGCATGAATTGAAAACGAGGGCAACCCCGTTCCTAAAGGTTTTCTCAAATCATCTGACACGCCCGTGGATTTTCCAACCCATTGTACACTGTACACTATGCAGTATACGGCATAAGTAAGCAACTGAGAATGTGGTCTCTCGGCTCTCTGCACAAGGGTACTACGATATCATTCCTGAACAAATTAATCTATCTGCGCGGAGATTGGTTTCACTCTGTGAGAGAATTGCAAAGCGGCAAGATGTCAATACGAACGAGGTCTTTTATTGACAGATTTCTTCAGAAAGAAAAAACGTGGAGTCATATACGTCGAATTCTGACAGCGAGGAATCGAGGAATGACGATGAACCAACTGTCGGCCGACTGGCAAGTGTTATGTGACTCGCGAAAGAGAAACCGGCGAGATCCGTCACCGTCCCCAGTTGTGTTGCCAAAAACGCAAAACTGAGATGTTATCGCAAGCATGGACTAACACGTTTCCCTGGTTCTCATTGATGCCAATAAATACAACGCAAATGCGCAGTGTGTCATCAAGTAGGTCGGCTAGGGGCTTGGATTGACGAGATAAGAAATTTCAGGTTATTCTTTTGACCAAAACGCAACAACAACGATGTTTCTTTTTCGAGCGCCTATTTGGTTTTAGGTTTTACAAAACTTCATTAGAGGCTATACTGAATCTGCATTAAATAAAATATAAAAGAAAAAAAAAACAGTAATACAGAATCTACATACATGTATATGAATACAAATTAACAGACAAAACTAAAAATATAATGAAAAATGAACAAATGTTAAATATAATTTAAATAAAAAAATATATATATTATCACTCTCCTTGATTCTGGTTTGTATGAGTGATACGAGAGTTATCAATCTCTCCAATATCATTTTTCATTGCATTGGCAATTTTGAGGAGAGTGATCAAAAGCTCTCCTTGAAAATTTAGAAGTGATCACTCAATTTTGTCCATTTTTATACTGCATAAAATGACCTGAAAGTATGTAGAAAGAGGCTTAGAAATGTGCTCTCTGCATGGCCAGAAATTCTCTAGAATGGCTCTGAGCATCTAAACCCCTGGGGCTTCCGGGGCCTAGGCGGCCCCTGGACCCCGTCCTAATTGTCCTGTGATAGTACATGGGTGAGACGCCCTGTTTCCTGGTTCTGGCTAACACCCTGATTGGAACCACTGATGATTTTCCAATAATAGAGAAGAAAAGCAACTCCGAGTAGGGATGACAATTTCATTCTGTATATTTCGCATCTTCAACAGTGAACAAAGTTACACACAGCTCCATACGCACAGTATTATACACAAGGCATAATGTGATCTTAGCCAATACACATTTATGAATAGGTAAACCAGTAAATTATGTCACTCAGGTTGGATGGATATTAAAATGCTGTCATTTTCAAAAATTGTTAATTGTTAAGTGGTAACCTGACAGCGATCTACAAATGGTGTGATTCGGGTGATAAAATACACACTCTAATTGATGAAAACAATACATAATCTGCTTAACTGGCAAGAACTAAGTAAACTGTGCATAAATGAATAAAGTATGGTGATATAGTGAGTATGTACCTACATGTACATTGAATATTTCTACATGTCATGAAGTTTGGATAAGGACTGTCATTTTAAGATAATATAGGTATAATTTTCTTGGTAATCCACATCAGTTGATGGAAACCTACAAATGTTGTAACTCGCATGTTTCATAATTGTATATTCCCATGCGAGTTACAACATTTGTGGAGTGTATTGTAACACCTGAATCACACCATTTGTAGATCACTGTCAGGTTATCGCTTAATATTTTACAATTTCTGAAAATGGCAGCATTTTAATATCCGTCCAACCTGACCGACATAATTCACTGGCTTACCTATTCATAAATGTGTATTGGCTAAGATCACATTATGCCTTGTATACCTACTGTGCGTATGGAGCTGTTTGTAACTTTGTTCACTGCTTAACTCAAGGTTCGTACATCATGGAAAAACCTGGAAAGTCATGGAATTTGAAAATTAATTTTCCAGGCCTGGAAAGTCATGAAATTTGACTTACGGTCATGAAAAAACCTGGAAATTGAGAGGGAATGTAATTTGAAGAATAAAACCTATCATAAAAGAAAACAGTCACCTTGAAATCGGTGAATCAAGTGTGGTGTGTGTTATTATGTCTCCCCCAACTATGTTGGGGGGAGACATCTAGTGTTTGTGCTGTCTGTCTGTCTGTCTGTCTGGATGGATGGATGTCTGTCCGTCCCCTTGCCTTGTCTGCAAGATATCTTGAGAACTACTGGATGGAATTTCACCAAACTTGGATGGAAGCTTCATTGGGATAGCCCCCTCATTTGATTAGGTTTTGGTGTATGTGCGTGCATTCATCCGTGTCCGGTGTCCGTCCGTCCGTCCATCTACTTGTACATGTATTACAGGCCTTGTCTGCAAGATATCTTGAGAACTACTGGACGGAATTTCACCCCACTTGGATGGAAGCTTCAGTGGGATAGCCCCCTCATTTGATTAGGTTTTAGTGTGTGTGCGTGCATTCATCCATGTCCGGTGTCCGTCCGTCCGTCCATCTACTTGTACATGTATATACAGGGCTTGTCTGCAAGCTATCTGGAGAACTACTGGACGGAATTTCACCAAACTTGGACGGAAGCTTCATTGGGATAGCCCCCTCATTTGATCAGGTTTTGGTGTATGTGGGTGCATTCATCCGTGTCCGGTGTCCATCCATCCGTCCATCTACTTGTACATGTATATACAGACCTTGTCTGCAAGATATCTTGAGAATTACTGGACGGAATTTCACCCCACTTGGATGGAAGCTTCAGTGGGATAGCCCCCTCATTTGATTAGGCTTTGGTGTGTGTGCGTGCATTCATCCATGTCGGTGTCCGTCCGTCCGTCCATCTACTTGTACATGTATATACAGGGCTTGTCTGCAAGATATCTGGCGAACTACTGGACGGAATTTCACCAAACTTGGACGGAAGCTTCATTGGGATAGCCCCCTCATTTGATTAGGTTTTGGTGTATGTGGGTGCATTCATCCGTGTCCGGTGTCTGTCCATCCGCCCATCTACTTGTACATGTATATACAGGCCTTGTCTGCAAGATATCTTGAGAACTACTGGACGGAATTTCACCCCACTTGGATGGAAGCTTCAGTGGGATAGCCCCCTCATTTGATTAGGTTTTGGTGTGTGTGCGTGCATTCATCCATGTCTGGTGTCCGTCCGTCCGTCCATCTACTTGTACATGTATATACAAGGCTTGTCTGCAAGATATCTGGAGAACTACTGGACGGAATTTCACTAAACTTGGATGAAAGCTTCATTGGGATAGCCCCCTCATTTGACTAGGTTTTGGTGTGTGTGCATGCGTTCATCCGTGTCCGGTGTTCGTCCATCCGTCCATCTACTTGTACATGTATATACAGGCCTTGTCTGCAAGATATCTTGAGAACTACTGGACGGAATTTCACCACACTTGGATGGAAGCTTCAGTGGGATAGCCCCCCTCATTTGATTATGTTTTGGTGTGTGTGCGTGCATTCATCCATACAGGGCTTGTCTGCAAGATATCTGGAGAACTACTGGACAGAATTTCACGAAACTTGGATGGCAGCTTCATTGGGATAGCCCCCTCATTTGACTAGGTTTTGGTGTGTGTGCATGCGTTCGTCCGGTGTCCGTCCATCCGTACATCTGCTTGTACATGTATATACAGGCCTTGTCTGCAAGATATCTTGAGAACTATTGGATGGAATTTCACCAAACTTGGATGGAAGCTTCATTGGGATAGTCCCCACATTTGGTCAGGTTTTGGTGTATGTGTGCATGCATTCATCCGTGTCCGGTGTCCGTCCATCCGTTCATCTACTTGTACATGTATATACAATGAAAATCGCTTCTTCGTAATTAATATTTTTAGATACGCAGCTTTGTTTAAGATACTTATTGCTACATTAATTTTATAGCACTTTGCCTTAAATTATGTGCCCATTCAAGGCAAGGTGGGAGGTTGGGGGAGACGTATGTTTTTGCTCAAAAAAACAACCAGCATAGGCTTCATGCCGGAGCGGCAACTCAAGGGTCAAAGCGGAACCTCTAGTTTTTCAGTTGCAAGGTCGTTAACGTCAACTAGAAATCATGTTCGCCTTCTATTTCCGGTATCTTTGAAAAGGGAAGTAACTCTTAATGACATTGTCACGGAAAAATGAATGGAAATTGCAGACGGGACTAATTGTCCAATCAGGCAACTCGTTACTGGAGGTACTTTGAAAGGGATATAACTCGTGATTGACATCGGTGCGGAAGGCAGGAGTTCCGATGGTATTCCATACACGACAAATAGTGCACTCACGGAATAATTGAGGAGGGAAGTTATTCCATGGCAAAACGTTACTAAAATGTATTCGGAAATTAATCCCATCAGTATTGAATATTATTAGTATGTTTTAATTGTTATGACGGGTTTAACTTGGCAAGTGAACTTTATTGAGAAAACTTGGCATACACCCCCGAGGGCAGAGTTGAAGCACGAAAAAGTTGGCGCATGCTCAAAGTAAACTTCCGCCATTTTATGGAATCCTACAGTGGCAGGTCACCGTCGATTCGGTCGATTGGGTTAGGTCCTGGAAAATGAGGTAAAAGTCATGGAAAAAGTCATGGAAAGTCATGGAATTTCAGGTGCTCAAAAGGGTACGAACCCTGTAACTCATTCGGTACCAATGACGCCAAAAGGCGACAAAATAATTCCCTGTCTCAACCCCGTTGACGACTTTTGGCGTAATTTCTTAGAGCCTCCCCAACCCCAATGATGCCAAAAGGCGACATCACTGCTTCACTGTCAAATAAAACCACACTCCGTCTGAATGTAGCATTTTACGCGAGCACCTCGAGTGAAATTTGCCTAAATGTATATATTTTTGAAAAGCCTAGACCTTCAACATTCAGATTATTAAAGAATGTTTTCATTTTGACAAACATATTTGTCACGAAAACAAGATCGAGAAGGAAACGAACAAATAATGGGGGAAATGTGGAACTACAAAATTTTCACAATTTTACCGTGTCAGTAAAATGTTGCTGCAGAATGTAAATTCACTCAGTAAACCCGTTCAAATCTCTCTATTGCTGAAGTATAATGTGTCCAAGAGACCATCTAATCGTTCCATCAAGATGAAATCCATCAGATCCACTCCGTAAACTTTATTTCCACATTTTTCCAACACGTGTCGGTAAATATTGGCCATTTCCATCTCGCGCCATGCTTGGAACGAACTGTAATGCCGAATTGATCAATCGCGTGCCTTCATTTTCAGGCTGATCTTGCTTGTGTTTCAAAATGACAAAGTTGAGCAGGGACTTGCTGCATGAATTTCCAGATCATTTACTTCCACGTGCTGTCAGATTGATACTAGACCATGATGTCAACTTTGACTAAACTAATAACAACTAACCTTTTTGCTGATTAGACTAGGGCTCAGGGGCCGCCTAGGCGCCGAGAAACTCTGGGACCCTTGATGCTCTTAGAAGCATTCTAACCGATTCCTGGCTGCACATGTCTTGTCGATCAGACAAGCATATCATGCACATTTTACTTCTTGTTTAATCTGATCATCTGCTTTTAAAATTATTTACAGCTGCTGCTTTCAAAATTTCTGTTGAATAGATTCCTCTGTATTTTTATACCATGCTGTATATCATTCGAAGCTAATTCTCTTCCCACCTCGACTGCCTAAACGGGTTGAACATAATTTGTCCCAGCTTCGATGCCTGCATCATTTTCCATGTTGTGTTCAACATCTGCTTGACCTGTGTTTTCAAGACCGGCCGCACAGCATCGAACAAAGAGAACGTCGACTTTGTGGCAGTCAGACCCTTCATCTTCCTTTAGTTTTTTTTTCAAATGTCCAGCCAACACATCGCATCCTCTTGTGCGGCCGCTACCCTTCGTATTTCCCCCAGACCGACCTTTCTGTCCCACCATGACGGCTTGTCATTGCAGATACAACGCGAGAACGCACACGCTGCCTAGCTCTCCAGACACTCACAGACGTACATATTTCCGACTTCATTCATAGTATAGACCTCTGCCTGGAGAACGAAAACTATCGCGCCCCTGGTGGCCAAGCTTATCAACGGATAGATGCATAGTTGTCTCCCTTGCCATAAGTTTTGTCTAACGCGAGTTGACACACACTCGTCCAGGTTTACGGCTTTCAAACATCGTAAAAAAACATCATTTGATTTTTGAAAAACATCATTTGATATTTTGCAAAAACATATTCATTTTTAATTCATTTGATTTTGTACCTGTGTCCGTTTTACGGACGCTGTGAGACCCTAGATCTAACCCTGTTAACTAATATATATAACGTAGCAATATATTATAGGATCACCTGATGATGTTATTCATGATGTTTATCAGTATTTGTATGCAAGGAAATGAACTATATATAACACACTAAAATACCACACTACAGCATTCCATATTACAAACATCAAAACAAAGTTTCAAGTCAACTAAAGGGTACTTATTTATTACCCCTCAGCCCATAGGGCTGTGGGGTCTTGTCGTTGCCATGTACGTACGTCCGTCCGTCCTAGCGTCCGTCCGTCATAGCGTCCGTCCGTCCGTCCGTCCGTCAACATGTTCTTGTCCGCTGAATATCTGGAGATCTATGAAGTCTGGCCAGACCAAACTTTGGTGAGAGCTTCCTGAATGTTGACTGATGAAATGATTAGATTTTCAGATGGCTATGATGATTTCATGATTTTTAATTATTTTTTTTTTATTATTTATTGATGGCTCAGCTTTTGCACTGTTACCTATGCCCATCAACATGTTCTTGTCCGCTGAATATCTGCAGATCTATGAAGTCAGGGCCGACCAAACTTTGGTGAGAGCTTCCTGAATGTTGACTGATGAAATGATTAGATTTTCAGATGGTTATGATGATTTCATGATTTTTTTTGATTTTTTGATTTTTTATTATCTATTGATGGCTTAGCTTTTGCACTGTTGTCTATGCCCATCGCGAACCCTTGGTTGCATGTTTCATTGTGAACTTTGAAGGTTCCCTGATACAAGAAAGCCTGGTCCATTCAAGATTCTCATTGAATGAAGGACAACATTTTTCATTAATTTTGCTATTAAATCATTCTATTCTACATCATGTGTTTTATCCTAAAACTTTTGCATGAACCATATTTGTGTCCACACATTTAACTGGTACAACATTTTTATCACCAAACATGTTACTGTACCTTGGAAATTATTTATAACGAGTGATTAGGAGAGCCCATTTTTAGCCTGACTCTGGGCAATGTTGAACCAGTTAATAATGATAAGGGTGGGCCTGCATGTGTCAATCAGTGTGTTTACTTGTTATCACACTTGTGCAATGCATAAATTGCCACTGATAAAGCTACACTTTCTTGCATGCTGTAATCCCAGCACACCACTCACGTGAAACCAAACTCCCAGTTCCTTTTCATAATTCATTATTGAGGGTCCAATTTTTGTAAGTGATTTTCGGCGCAAATAGCCTGTGATCAATCACAAAACAGAGGTTTATTAACATGAAATTCAATGCCCAGCTATGCAATCGGATCGATATTGAGGATCCCGGAGGCTTTTTCTAGTATTTCCTTCAGAAATCCTTTCAAATTGAACAGCAACAACACTTTCGTTTTTTGTTTCATTTGAGTTTTGGACGCCCATATGTTTTCCGAAACTAAATTGGCTCTAGATGCAGCCCTGATCCTACTTGACTAAAAAAAAACAGGCTGAGGGGTCCACGCACCTTTTAGGTGCTTGCCTGCAATTCATGTTCTTCTTACAACCGTTTTCTTCTGTCACGTGAGGATGTGTCGGAGAATGTAAAATCGTGACACCTAATGTAAGGATAAATGCCCAATGGTTCGTCCAGGGTTAAAAAAAAAAAGTGTGATCCCTACTCAGAGTTGCTCTTCTTCTCTATAATTGAAGTAAAATGGTGTGTTCTGATGCATTTTGACAGAATATTTAGACTTCGAAGATGATATTTAACAATGCCCCAAAATGAACTGAATTTTCCGTGTCATCTGTCTGTCTGATCTGAAGCCTAATTAATGAAATTGACTGACATTCACCGGTTTTATCGAGGTCAAATTTAGCATTAGCAATAATATTTAAAGGAGGGATGATGGGCTCTCCAAATTCATCATACTTGTGCAAATTTTGCTGACTGACTAGAAGCCTATCCTAGTTGACTGAACTTATTTTTTCAAGGTTATATACTTTATATTATGATATAACATGAAATATAGCTAGGCATTCTAAATTGATACCACATATGCAACTGATGATGGACTTGAAGTCTATGAATATGACTGACGGCCTATTTTCTCCAGATCAAAAACTGTATGTTAAGTCACATGCAGCCCTTCAAATTCGCAAAATTTTGCCACGGCACAAAAATGCCGTCGCAGAAATGGTTTGCCACGGCACTGCGACGGCATTTTTTTGAATGAACAATTAACATGAATGTTGAGTTATAGTATTTGAAGTCAGCACAGTAAATAGAGAATACACTTTTTATTCAATGTATCTCTGTTTGAATCAGTCTGTCATGCCATATATAGCATTTACTAGCAGTATGATCAGAAGCCAATGTCAATGTCAGATCACGATTTTGAAATCAGGAAACCATGAACCAAATAAACCACAACACAAATCTGACAAACATCTCAAATCAGAAAGTCATGAACTTGCTATTAAATTTAACCAAATAATTCTAACATAACTTTTGACTAAAAAGCGTGATTAGACACACGCTAGAAGAGAGTAGACCGAAGTTTCCACTTGTGTAGCTGATGTGGGAAAAAACGAGTTTCCGTTGTTGTTGTTGTTGTTGCACCATTATCAAGTGCTTCTGTTTGACCATACACCTCACGGCAAAGTTTGCAAAACAGTTTGTCAACATCACCATCAGAATTCAGTTAATACCCAATACAGGTAAGTTGCCAACTGTAAACAGTTTTCTTTTTAACTCCCATACGAGTAACAAAATTAATATATACAAATTCATGTTTCGACCATCGCATGCCAGGACGAACATCATGACATGTGGGCTGGGCAGCGTGCGCTGGATGAACGTTTTATATTCATACACGAGGAAGAATGCGACCAGCAATATCCTTAATAAACCCAGATCGGTGTGAAACTCTTAAATCTATATTATTATTGATACTAACGACAATCAGTTGTACTTAATTTCTTAAAGTGAACGTAAAGGCTGCGACAACACACGCGCTGTGTGGAAGAACTATATTAAAAGTATCATTTGGCAGCAACAAATATTTTTTGTGATTTTTTCCCTTCCAAAAAAAAAATTCCAAACACGGGAATTATTGACTGATGCAACGAGCGACTGGAGTCGGCCATATCAGTTTATTGATTAGCCTTGCGCCAATGAAAACGCTTGTACGGAGCACGTGATATTTTCCTGTGACGTAGTATCACTTTGTTTTGGCATCGCTGTAGCACGAATTGTAATTGCGGTGGTGGAGAGCTCGGCTGTTTCAAGCGTGTTTTGATTGTGTTGCGTGTCTCCAGCAAGTGTTTACTGACCTGAAACGTTCGATGAACTACTCACTACTTTCGTCGACATCGGAGCGTTTTGGTTCAAACTGGTAACCCTGTAAACCTTCATATGTCTCTTCGTCAGAACTTGAAGTCAGGCTAGCCTCCTCGTGCGTTGCTATGTTTACATGCTTTCTGCGCTTTCTAACTCCACGAATAAAGAGCTCCAAGGTGATACAACGTCACTGCTCTGAGTGAGATAGCCAGCATGGCGGCAGCCGGGGAACAATAATACAACGGAGATAATTTCGTTCGTACTCGGTGCAAAAAAATCCCCAAAAATATTTGTTGCTGCTATTTCAGTATTTCAATGTAGCTCTTTCCCACAGAGTGCATGTTGCCTCAGCCTTTACATTCACTTTAATAAAACCCCTTTATTCACATTTACGTTTGGTGTTTGTTACTTGCGCGCGATGATTTCCAGGACTTCAATCAGCGTTGTGAACAGTCTTACAAATTATCTGTCACTAAGTTACGGCTTCAGTATGCAGCCAATCATAGTTCGCGTTGTGAATGAATTGGAGCATAAACCGTACTATGATTGGTTGTGCCCTGAATTTGGACAAGGTCATTCATGCCACCCACGCATGGTCTGAGCGGGAAGTCATCAGTCGTTTTGAGAGCGGATTTACAGAGATCAAGAACATCAACAACTGTTTTTCTGCTTCCATCGCACACTTGCCGACTTCATTATCTCATTAAATATTCTGTTTTTAATTATCAAAAATGCAAATTTACTGAATACAATATTATTGTCTTTTATTATCTTGCTGAATTACAAAGTTTTAGAAGTTCTTGACAGGGAGATATTCACACTGAACCCATTTTTGCCACGGCAGAAATTTGCTGTCGCCCAGCTCGTTTACGGCGGTTTTTACGACGGCACTGCCGAATGCCGTCGCCAATTTCGAGGGCTGCACATGTTAACTGCCAACATAAACTCCAAATCTAACATTGTCATAATTTTCTTGTGGCTGTGATTGTCTTCCAGGACAATCTAGCGAATTTTGCATGTGTCCAACAGCCTCAGCTTTCAACAGTAACTTAAAACCATGCTGTATCGGCTGAGCTGTTGAAACACCCTCCATTTCCTAGCTCTGACATACTGCATCACTGTCAAAATATGGGTACCATGACAGAATGATAGATCACACAGCCAGTGAAGGTTCTTGATTTACATTGAATGTCGTTATTGCCTAAGTCGTATTAGCAGCATTTTACAACAATAACAATTCGCTGACTTACAGTGAAAAATTATAGTGAAAGATACTTATTTTTTGTTGTTTTTCATTTTTAGCTCATCTGAGCCGAAGGCCAGATGGGCTTATGTCATGGCATGATTGTCAGTCGTCCGTCGTGTGTCGTGCTTCGTGCGTAAACATCTTCTTCTCTGAAACCGCTTGGCCGATTAAGCTGAAACTTGGCATGCATGTTCCCCCCAATGAGTAGACCAGAATTTGTTCATGCCGTGTCGATATGATTTTAAATATGGCTGCCATGGCAGTCATCTTGTATTTGCCAGTGAAATCTTGTCATCATTAATTTTCGGTAACTACTCCATGGATCTTTCTCAAATTTGGTACACCGGTTTCCCTTTGGGTCTAGTTGTACAACATGTGTACTTTAGTCAAATTTGAATATCCAATATGGCCACCAGGCGGCCATCTTTGAATTTCCCCATAAAAATTTGTTATCGCGATTTCTCAGGAACTACTGCAGGGATCTTTCTCAAATTTGGTACACAGGTTCCCCTTGGGGTCTAGTTGTGCAAGATACCTGTTGTGGTCCGATTCAAAAATCCAATATGGCCACCAGGCGGCCATCTTCAATTTCCCGATGAAACATTGTTATTGCGATTTCTCAGGAACTACTGCATAGATCTTTCTCAAATTTGGTACACAGGTTCCCCTTGGGGTCTAGTTGTGCAAGATACCTTTTGTGGTCTGATTCAAAAATCCAATATGGCCACCAGGTGGCCATCTTGGATTTCCCCCTGAAACATTGTTATTGCGATTTCTCAGGAACTACTGCATGGATCTTTCTCAAATTTGATACACAGGTTCCCCTTGGGGTCTAGCTGTGGAAGATACCTTTTCTGCTCTGATTCGAACATTCTATATGGCCACCAGGCAGCCATCTTGGATTTCCCCATGAAACTTTATCGCGATTTCTCAGGAACTACTGCATTGATCTTTCTCAACTTTGATACACAGGTTCCCCTTGGGGTCTCTTTGTGGAAGATACCTTTTGTGATCTGATTCAAAGATTCACTATGGCCACTAGGCAGCCATCTTGGATATCCAGGTGAAAAATTATCATGATTTCTCAGGAACTACTGCATGGATCTTTCTCAAATTTGGTACCCAGGTTCCCCTTGTGCAAGATTGTGGTCCGATTCAAAAATCCAATATGGCCACCAGGCGGCCATTTTGAATTTCCCGATGAAACATTGTTATTGTGATTCTTAGGAACTACTGCATAGATCTTTCTCAAATTTGGTACACAGGTTCCCCTTGTGGTCCAGTTGTGCAAGATACCTTTATTGGTCCATTTTGAAAATCCAATATGGCCGCATCTTGAATTTCCCATGAAACTTTTATCATGAAATTGATCATTTAATGTTCAAGTTAGAAACTCATCTGTTGCAGTTCTTTAGTAAAAATTTCTCACAGCTACTTTCTCCAGTTACAGTCCGATGAGCTACAGTGCCGTGGCACTATCTTTATTTGCTGGCATTGTTTCAGATAGAATACAACAGCCTAATTCATACAATCAGGAATAAAAAGGGGGTGGGAAATATAAAAGTGGCAATTTGAAATTTTATTTTTATTCGATTTTTTAATGTCGGCCGGCCCATGAAACGCAAAATAAAGTAGGTGTTGCCTCACACTGGGTTTCGCCCATTGGTGAAGAAATCCCTTCTCAGAGGCACTGATTGATGATACCAGTGATGATTCCTGATTGCTCATCCTTCAGGAGTATGTGCCCCACACTCTGTCCCATCCTAAAAAAATTGCCACCCCTAATAGGAGGTGTGCCCAAATTGGGGAGATCTAAATGCCTGTGAGTGCCAAATTATGTGTTACAAAATTATCTGGGGAAATGCTCTTCGCCCGTTTTTCAAACGAGCTTTCATTTAGTGTGAAAAAGTTTGAACACCAACAGCAACAAAACTTTTCGAAAGCGGAACCAGCAGAATTTGTCAGGTACCGCTTTCGAAAAGTTTTGTTGTTGGTGGTGTTCAAACTTTTTCGAACTAAATTAAAAACGCAATGATCGTGCAGCAACAACAGGAACTTTCGCACAATTTTCTCTCCAACGCTATCGTTGTCAACAAACAAATTTACTATAAACACCATGCAGGCATATATAAGTAATCTTGGGGACTTAACGCAAACTCGTGCAGCTCTTGCCAATATCTGCGCTACACAGTTAACTATTAATAAAATCAGTTAATAAAACTATCCAGTCTCCTCGCAAATTTGTCGTATCGTTTTGTCACAATAGAATTGCATGAAGAATGAAAATCTGCTCGCAAAAACTGGTAGAAGACATTGACACAGACGATCCACTTTTGAGCATATTACTGCAGATAGTTTTTTGCCACTACAAAAACCTGGCCTATTTCTAAATGAGCTGCCTTCACAAATTCACTTCCTTGAAGGCTAAACTCTCTGTGTTCCAGTTGTGATTTCCCATACAGACTCATCCACAACTTAGAGAAAATCTCCACATGTATCCATACATCTGCTATCGGCTGAAACATGCCAGCTGAAACGTTTTGAAACTTTAAATCCATTATTGACGATCCAGACTTCAGTACTTTGAGTACTTTCATTTCTTCTCTCCACAAGAAAGAAAAAGACGATAAACTAATGATTGATGGAAGCGGGTCAAGCGACGGATGTCACCATGGAACTAGAACTTCCCATTAGCGTGTCCCCCTAAAAAATCTGAGACGCAGTCGGGAATGAGGACCAATTCTACGGTCCATGTAGGGAGTGGTGAGATCGACCGATTTTGATCAAGACTTTGATCCTGCTAACTGGTAACCAATCTTCTGTTATTGAAGATGTTACGCGACAGGGGGTAGCCATGGTCTCTCAGCCTCTGTGTTGAGCAGGCTCTCATACTCAAGTTAGCAACCAGTTATAGTTATGAACTGTTAGATCTGCAAAACGTGATATTTAAGTCGAATGCGGACGCATTAGTCATATCCACGTTCAATGCGGCGATACTACTTCACCTAAAACACTAGTCTTACCTATCATTGGTGGTGAATTACTCTTCATATTTGGTTCCTAACGATACTGTTGTTTAATGGCATTATTCCGTCTCTCAGGGAAGCAATAGAGTAGGTTAAGCCTATTTCTACTCCTAGAGCGGGTGGTTCGGAGGCCACTAATGGGCGTCTACAGACGTTTCCGGTTTCCCACCCAAACATTCCAGACTGACAACTTCCGATTCGTAACCGAAGGGGAAGTAACAGTCATCTGGTATTAAGCCGCAACAGCAAGACCAGTTTATTCCCGACTAGGGAAATACTGGTAATAAGCACCTAACCCCAACCTTCCTGTACAGAAAGTTCTAAGGTTTGGATGCTAAATAAGAAGCAGCGGGATGGGTGACATATCGGTCGTTTCAATTCTATTGTCATGGCAGGACTACGATTTGCCACTACTTCCAGGCCCACCTAACCCCAACCTTCATGTACAGGAAATTCTAAGGTTTGGCTGCTTCAACACCGTCTCGTATTCTAGTACGTATACGGCGCATCTTCTGGCAACGCACAGAAGTATGTAATAATAGAACTTTCGGTCACTGACCGGTCCCCCAAGTTCTATTCATCGATGTCGCTTTAAGAAACGAAGACACATCAGATATGCGCATGGTGATAAACCTGTGCAGGCTGAACAAGGACCTCCTGTCGGAAGTACCTCACTTCCTCATGAAGTACTTCCGGTCTAGCAAGACCACCCTGACTCATCGGATATGACTAACATCATCATGCTTGTATGCATATACTGATCAATCCGAAGTACCGGAAGTACCCAAGATTCATGATTGGCACACGCCAGCTTCAAATCCAGTTCTTTTCTTCGGTTTTGTCATTTTCTCTTGGATATTACCAGGGTGTTTCAGCCAGTGACGGAATAATACACTCGAGGATAACTCGGAGGCAACGCCGTCCAAACAGCGATGCTTCCTTCGCGTGGCCTATGATACCATTTTGGTTCCTCTTCGACCACCGGAAGTTCGCTAGCGCAAGATATGTCACGAAGTTTCATCTTTTATTAGACACTCTTGCGAAAAAGTCCTCCAAATTACATGGATTATAGTTACGACCATTTATTATCTACCAAATACATCATTGGTTAGACAGGCACAATAATTCCTACCACAGGAGAAAGCAGGCATCACCTTTGGTGGTGTCTGATATTCTTAATATATTGTCTGCAGTAACACTACTTCCGTGTTATGCAACTCCAAGTTGTTCACGGAAGTGCTGATGTAAGAATGGAGGACCCACCTTTGATCCAAGTCGTTATCCGGTTTTGGACTTCGAAGGAGAGGTATACTTCATTAGTGTATTAGATCATAGTCGTGAAATCGAGTTGATCTCACTTTGATAACGACTTCTGAGGTTAGTCGGCCCTGATTGCCACGGACAACAACAGTCCGGACAAATATAAACAAGATGGGTTGATCTCGATCTATCAATTCATTGAATCAAGTAGAGATTCTATTCCACTTGTGCTGGCAACACGATCTAGTCATTCGTGCCAGACATTTATCAGGTTATCTGAATGTTTGAGTTGACACATTGTTCAAGATACATCAGATAATTCCGACGAAGTGACAAATTCACTCAGATATTCTGCGCCAGATCACTTAAATTTGGGTAACTCCGCAGATACATCTGTTTGCCACTTGCCATCTAATCCCACTGTACATATGCATGTCACCTGTTCTGGACACACAAGCAGTAGGAGTTGATGTTCTGTCGCAGGATTAGTTGGGGCTAATAGCGTACGCGATTTCGCCTCTGACAATCCTGTCTCTCGTACTACATTTGATACCCTCGCACACGTGCGTCATGTATCTAGTAGTTTCCTGGTGGCCATTCCAAAGAGCGTGTTTCCCGACCTTCTAGAGTTAGTGGTCCAAGTCCCTAGACATCTTCCACTAAGGGAAAAAACTACTTCGACTACCGAAGTCAGCCATTTGCACATGTGTAAGTGCTCAGGAATCAGCTCTTTGAGGCGGGTTTTTTCTAGGGAAGCTGCACGGAGAATGGTCGCTTCCACTCGAACCACCACTTCCGCATGTTAGGGAGCGTAGCAAAAATCAGAATGTTCCAATGGAACATTTGCGTCCAGTATTGGATGCAGGCACATTCCGTTTTCAGCTACTGGAACGTTCCACATTAGAGGAACATTTCCCTTGAACGTTCTGTACAGAGGGAACGTTCCTGTCGAACGTTATGGTTTTAGATACAAGGATGTTTGGGTGCATCAGAATGTTTAGGTGCTTCAGAACATTCGGGTACCTTCATGCTGAACGTTCCTGGTAGGTGGAACGTTCCTGCTGAATGTTCCGAGTTACTGTAACGTTCAACAGTGGGCATACTCTTGTTCCACTGGAACAAAAATCGCGTTCCGATTTATGCTATGCTCCCTTATCAAGGAAGCGACAGGTCTTCAATGAGTGGTATTTTTGAAGTAATATTGATGCCCGTTATACCTCTGTTCAACAGATAGCAGATTCCTCTTTTATCTGTTTTGAGGACAAAGGTTTAGATCCAGCATCTGTGTATTGTTACAGAACGGCGTTATCTAGGATTATCAACCTGTCTACGGGCGTTAATCCAGCTTCTGATCCTAATCTAGCATCCTTGATTACATTATTTAGGATAAATAGACAAGCTTCTGTACCGAAACTTCCGAAATGTGGTTTAGCGTTAGTTCTACGGAGACTTCAGAAAACATCCGCTTGAACCTATAGCTACTGTCGATCTGAAATTCTTGGCTTACAGAACATTGTTTTGTTAGATTTGGTTTCAGCGGCATGAGTGTCTGAGTTGCACGCTCTGGATGTTAGGGAAATCAGGCATGATTCTCATTAGACATACGATGTCCTCACCACTATTCCTGAATGCGTTGCCAAGAACCAACCTCTGTACGACAGTATTTCTAGAGATTTTAAGGTTCCCGTTTAGCAGATTTCCTATCATCGGGTCTAGAAACGGATAGTCTCATGTGCCCGTTTCGTGCCCTTACGGTGTATTTTAATCGCTTTAAGGTACTACGTGATGGCCGAAGGCAATTATTTATACGATTTGTCACCGGAGCCAACAAGAAATATCAAAGATACTATCTCTTCTTGTCTCTCCAAATCCATTAGATTAGTCTACTATGAAGTGTCAATGATGCAGACTGCGTTGTATAAGTATCTGTTCACGAGATCAGGACGTTTGCAGCTTCCTGGCATGGGATGCTCATTATGGACGATATTTGGTGACCCCTAGTGACAGCACAGCGAATCACAGGGGTCGGGAC